>CM032229.1:143335000-143355000 GCA_019009955.1 Riptortus pedestris | reverse complement strand
ATGTCAAAATATTGTGCAATGTAAAGCCTGCTAAGAAATACCATCACCATTCAGCCTCAAATGAATTCCCGGGCGAAGTATATATATATATATATATATATATATATATATATATATATATACAAGGGGGAGAGGGTATATTTTTTAGCAGGTTATAGTCGTAAACAATAAATTTTTTCGTTATTTCAGCTGAACAATAGTCGATTGTCGACTTAATCTATATTGACAATTCTTAACAAAAATGAGCAAACATCTATAATATAATATAAACAAAAAAATCCCACCCCGGCTAGAAAAGGGTGGTAACCTGTAGATAACCCGTCCCAATTAGCCATAGTTGCAAAAAGTGGATGTTAATAAATAATAATAATAAAAACATCTATTAGCCCAGATAACATGCCTATAACATACATAGCCTGAAGCATGTGCTCGATCTACAGTCTAACCCCCGTTCGGAATTATTATATCAGGAAATTAATTCCCCTACACGTTTCTAACCTTATTATTCGCCGATATAGGAGCGATCTACTCGTGGGATTTGATATTGATTATATAGAGCAATATAGGGCTAAATAGAGAGGCTTGAGAGACCCCCTTGCTGAAAACTATGTTAGAAAGGCGGTTGTAAGGTATTGAGCGCCCTCTAGCGCCGACGACACAAGAGTGATGGGGGAGGAGAGAGAGAGTGGGGGAGGCAGACTAGTCTCTACTTTATGTTATTGAATTTCATTAGGTACTAATTTGATAGGGAGGCCTCAGTGAGTGTTACCAGCCTCCCCTCGCTCTCTACGGTATGAACCAACTAATATAATAATATGTCGGTGGTACAGTCTCAAGCAAGAAGACAAATACTCTCCAAGCTTTCCCGGGTACAGTCTCCTTCGTCTTAGCCATCTTATTTCAACACTTACACAGCCTTGTCTATCTTACCCTTTAAAATAATATGTATTTTCTTAATGAACTTCAGAATATTTGTTAATAAAAAAAAAAAAAAATAATATACAAAAAATAACCCACACAAAGATTTCCCTAGGAATATTATTTCTTCAATCTCTGAATAACCCAAAGGAAAATATTTAATGATTAACGAATATCCTATTGTTCAATGCTTGTGTGTATGAAATACACAGCAAAGATCTGTCATTTTTAGCGGATTTCCCTTAAGGGTAATCAGCTATTGAGCTCGTACTCATGACGAGATTTCCGAAATAATTCTTCAAATGACACAAGGATGAATAGATTCTGAAATATATATAAAAAAAAAATATATATTTAAAACGATATTAAATGACGCAAAAGTAGTCTTGTATAAATCCAAAAAAAAATGGATACTTCAAAAAACATCAACATAAATAACAAACAACGTTCTTAGATTTAATTGGTTCTTAACCAATCACCTAGTAATTATTACTATTTTAATAATTATTATTAATATTAATTATAGTACGAGCTCAATATCGTACTCATGACGAGATTTTCGAAAAAAATTCTTCAAATGTTAAAACCAAATACTGTTTTCATTTAGTTTCTAATTTGTGAGATATATGCAACTACGTCTTGATGATCCCCCCTCCTTCTTTTGTTCTTTGACTACTAAAATTTGAGTGATTGAGATAAAAAAAATGTCCGATTCGTTATAAATAACAATACTAGATATAGTAAATAATTTTCAAAAAATTAATATGTTATATTCAGATATATTTCAGTACTTGTTTTTCTTTACGGTGAAGAATATTTCTATATGTTCGGCTCTGAGATAATAGGATTCTTCAGGGGTCTCAATTATGTCACACCAAGACTCAGCTTTGTATTAAAAAAATTGGAGATTTTATGGAGAGGTGGTAGCACGAGAATTTGGGACACCCTGTATATAATTAATAAATACTAAATCCAATATGTTATTATTATATTTGTGTTATTGTAGGCTTTAATAAAAGTAATAAATTATACCGTAACATCGGCAAAGCTAAATAATTTGATGAGACCGTCAACCTCACAAAGAATTAAGTCCGTCACGATGGGGCTGCATTACCTAAGCAGATTTCCCATGTGCCGTTCGATGAGTATAAGCGGGGATGAGGGGTGGGGGGGGGAGTTAATGAAGGGTGAAAACAAGAGTTTAGAAAAAACTCGCTTAATAATTCAGTTACGAAAAAAATTCATAGAACAACAATTCTAGATCATCAATAGCTTAACAAGAATCGTTCCATGACTTTTTACGATCTCACTAATAATAACGAAAATATTTTAAATTTTCGAATTCATAATCATTTTCGAGACAAGAACGTATAATCGTGATTTATTACGTCATAACACAACGAATTTGCATGTATCTCGCTTACTAAAGATCTCTTGAAAACAATATTTTTCTTTGAACCCAACTTCTGCTCATGTCAAATTAACTATAAGCTATTACATCTTGAATCACTTTATTCTAAGCTTAAATAGCAAATATTATTTTCTGTAGATCCTTTCCAGATGAGATACATGAAAATACGTGTCGAGATGATGTTATTAAATGAGATTACTTTTTTTGACTCAAAATTGATTTTGTTAATACGTGCCAATCTTGTCACACTATTGATGCTATAAAATTGTAGTTCTATACATTTTCGCAGATTTCCCTCAAGGGAAATCAGCTATTGAGGTAGTACTCATGACGGAATTTTCGAAATTTTTCTTCAAATGTCCATCGATCCTACCTAGTAGATGACGAAAATAAGGTCCGTTCAAAACTGTATACATATATATATATATATATATATATATATTTATATATATATATATATATATATATATATATATATATATATATATATATTTTTGTTACCGCTCTAGCGGTCGCAATTTTTGTTTGATCGTTACCAAACTCGATATTTAGTCGTTTTATGTAAAAAGAAAGATCAAGTTCGTTAACGGCTGAAATCGGCCCAGTGGGAGGGGGGGGGTTTAGAGGGGAGGATTTTCGAAAATTCAAAATATCTCCGTTACTATACGCCGATAGAAAAATTGTACATAATCAATCTTATTGCAAATTAAATGTACTATAAATATTGTTATATACATTTATTCTCTATTTTGAATATTAACCGAGATATTTGCATTTTTATTAAATTTGGGCTGCTAACGGACGAGTGACTTTCCCGTCAACAGCTGGTTCGGCCGTTTCCTTAACTGTTCGGCACTCGTGTAATTTTGCTATTGTAAAACTTCACGTTGGGAAATCTGCTTAGTTTACGCAGCCCCTGCATGACGGACTTTTTTTTTTTTGTGGCTTTCATATGTATTCAGTCATCTTAATTCTTTATAGCCTTTAGCCTACAGCATGATTTTTACTTAGAATTAGAAAATATTTGGCGGGAAGAGATAAAAACCGAGGGAAATCTGCTCAGTTTACGCAGCCCCTTCGTTTTAAGTAGATTCTTGATCAGGTGCTAGGCAATAAGACTGCACTTTGGAAGCAGGAAGAAATAAGTAGTGAGTATTTATCTATTGCAAGAGACTAGTGCCTTAGTATGCACAATGTGTGGTGTGATTGCTCTAGAATAATTGTGATGACCGCCTTCCGCTATGCCTTACTCTCTCATAGCCACACCTACATAGCTCCTCTTCATTCGCCATATTTATTGATGACACCTTCTGTCGTCATCACTTAGAAAAAAAAAGTTTCCTTAATTAGCCACTGTCAACAAGTTACTCCCTTGTACCAAGAACCAGAATGAAGTAATGCCTTCGCGAAACATTTAGATTAGTTGTGGAATAGGCTGATATCGAGATAGGATGTCTTTCTAGGGCACGGTCTGACTCTGTTTGTAGTAGCAAGAATATTGCACTCCTGATGAGGCGCTGGAATAAAGAACATCAAACTTGTAAAGCTATAATAAAGTGATTGAATGAGAAATAGTGTTTCTATTATTTCTGACCCTTTGCTCAGGGTGATATCAGATTTAGGTCATCGGATTTCAAGGAATTATCCATTTTGACCCTCTTTAAATTCATCTCTACTTGTTCCAGAGAGACGTGTGGCCGTATGTTGCAATAACTGAAAAAAAACGACTAGAGTTAGAATGTTGACATTTTATATTCCGAGTTGTTGTAGTATCTAGGAAAACCTAAATCTGATGTCACCTGTCTGTTGTCAAGAGATCTTTACTATGCAAGATACATACAATTTCGTTGTGTGATGACGACAGCAATTACGATTATACGTTCTTGTCTCGAAAATGTTTATTTGACCTAGACCATACTCGATATTTAACCATTACAGTGCACACTGAACATCATATTTGTATAGGAAGAAATCAGGCATGGGATAGTAAAGGTATGGGGGGATGAATTCGAAAGTTCAAAATATTTCCGTTATTATTATTGGGGCTGTAAAATGGCATGGAACCATTCTTGTTGAACTATTCTTTATCTATGGACTTTTTTTTCTAACTTAAGTATTGATCGAGTTCTTCGTGCACTCACTAATTTCAAGGAATTATCCATTTTGACCATCTCTACATTCATCTCTGCTTGTTCCGGAGAGACGCATGTCGCAATAATTGAAAAAAAAAAACTACTAGAGTTAGAAAGTTGAAATTTTATATTCTGAGTTGTTGTAGTATCTAGCTGTGCACCCTTTGGAAAGAAACCGACAAAGGAGAACGGGGGTTTTAGGGTAGAACAAAAATAAATATATTGCTATTCCCTCCGCAAGTGTCAGTGATTCAAATGATTTTTTGCCTATTACTTACTTATACGAAGTAAAGAAAGTATCGTAATTGCGAAAACTTTCGATTTTTAAATTTCAACGGAATTTTCCGTTTTCACCCTTCCTGAACACACTTTCGTTGGTTTTTTTGTGAAGGGTATGCGTATGTACTATCTCGTATAACTCAAACACGGCTAGCCTTAAGATTTCCACTGCACAGAGCGGAATCGAACCCGCCACTCAAGGTCCACCACGCGAGATTAACACCAACGCCTTAACTCACATGGACAACCTGAGCCCCGACTTTCGACAGACCTTTTATACTGTATGAGATAAATGTAAATACGTTTTGTGATGTCTTCAATTCAATTTTATTTCTAAATTCGGTAATGTTTATTTGATCCATACTTGCTATTTGACAGTTGCATTCGACACTAAAGATCATGTTCGTTAATGAATGGCTCTGATCGATCCGAGTATAGACGGGGGTTGTTGAGAATTCGAAATGTCTCCGTTACTATGAGTCGGATAGAAAAAATATTATGTCAATCTTCTTTAACTATTGATGCTCTACAATAATTTATATATATATATATATATATATATATATATATATATATATATATTATTGTTTTCTTCGAATCTCAAGAATTAAGTAAGTTATTCTTACTTTCTTAAACCCCATTCCTACTCATCGGAATTTTGTTTATAAACATAGAATATTTGATGAGACGAGATCCGTAGTGCGTCATGCCAGGACGTGGGAAATCTGCTTAGTTTACGGAACCCATGAGATGACGAAAATGAGGCCCGTTCAAAACTCTCTCTCTCTCTCTCTCTCTCTCTCTCTCTCTCTCTCTCTCTCTCTCTCTCTCTCTCTCTCTTCTCTCTCTCTCCTCTCTCTCTCTCTCTCTCTCTCTCTATCTATCTACTCTCTCTCTCTCTCTCCTCTCTCTCTCCTCTCTCTCTCTATCTATCTACTCTCTCTCTCTCTCTCTCTATCTCTCTCTCCTCTCTCTCTCTTTCTCCTCTCTCTCTAGCTCTCTATCTATCTCCTCTCTCTCTCCGCTCTCTCTCTCGCTCTCTCTCTCTCTCTCTCCTCTCTCTCTCTCTCTCTCTCTCTCTCTCCTCTTCTCTCTCTCCTCTCTCTCTCTCTCTCTCTCTCTTCTCTCTCTCTCCTCGGTCTCTCTCTTTTTCTCTCTCACAACTCTCTCTCTCTCCTCTCTCTCTCCTCTCTCTCTATCTCTCTCCTCTCTCTCTCACTCTCTCTCTCTCTCTCTCTCTCTCTCTCTCTCTCTCTCTCTCTCTCTCTCTCCTCTCTCTCTCTCTCTCTCTCCTCTCTCTCTTCTCTCTCCTCTCTCTCTCTCTCTCTCTCTCTCTCTCTCTGCTCTCTCTCTCTCTCTCTCTCTCTCTCTCTCTCTCTCTCTCTCTCTCTCTCTCTCTCTCTCTCTCTCTCTCTCTCTTCTCCTCTCTCTCTCTCTCTCTCTCTCTCTCTCTCTATCTCTCTCTCTCTCTCTCTCTCTCTCCCTCTCTCTCTCTCTCAATCTCTTCTCTCTCTCTCTCTTTCTCTCTCTCTCCTCTCTCAGTCTCTCTCACTCTCTCTCTCCTCTCTCTCTCTCCTCACTCTCTCTCCTCTCTCTCTCTCTCTCTCTCTCTCTCTCTCTCTCCTCTCTCTCTCTCCTCTCTCTCTCTCTCTCTCTCTTCTCTCCTCTCTCTCTCTCTCTCTCTCTCTCTCTCTCTCTCCTCTTCTCTCTCTCTCTCTCTCTCTCTCTCTCTCTCTCTCTCTCTCTCTCTCTCTCTCTCTCTCTCTCTCTCTTCTCTCTCTCTCTCTCTCTCTCTCTCTCTCTCTCTCTCTCTCTCTCTCTCTCTCTCTCTCTATATATATATATATATATATATATATATATATAAAATTGTAACCTCTGTCTGTACATTCATTTTTTTCGCGAAATTTCATGATAACTTTTCGTTTCACATGTCATAGACACCATAACTGCATTTTGTTTCTTTGGTGTCTGTTTGTTTGTTTGTTTGTTTATTTGTTTGTTTGTTTGTTACCTTTTCACGCATAAACGGCTGAACCGAATTTTATGAAACTTAGTATGTATATTACTACTAGCCCAACTTAGACTTTAGGCTATATTAATATTCTCTAAGACAAACAGGAGTGGGGGTTATAAGGGAGGCCTGAAATTAAAAATAGCGATATTTCGTTTCCTATAGCTTTTTCAGCAAATATGCACATAACAAAAGTTGTTTATTTTGTAATTTAGAGTAACTTTTGTTATATGCACTGTTGCCGTATACGGAAGTATAAATGAGTTATACGCTAAAAACTATAGCGGGAGTCCACAATTTTATTTGGCACAAAAGACTCATCCAAATTAAACCAAACTCGGTACGTGAATTAGTACTAACGCCTTCCTTATAATAACCCATAGTAACATTTCTAGGGACGGGCAGGAGTGGGGGTTATAAGGGAGGCCTGAAATTAAAAATAACGATATTTCGTTTCCTATTGCTTTTTCAACAAATATGCACATAACAAAAGTTGTTTATTTTGTTATTTAGAGTAACTTTTGTTATATGCACTTTTGCCGTATACGGAAGTATAAAGGCGTTGTACGCTAAAAATTATTGCGGGAGTCAACAATTTTATTTGGCACAAAAGACTCAACCGAAGTAAATAAAACACTCAGTATGTGTATTAGCACGAACGCCTTCCTTATACTATAATAAGCCATACTAACATTTCTAGGAACGGGCAGGAGTGGGGGTTATAAGGGAGGTCTGAAATTAATAATAATGATTTCCTGTTGGGGCTTCGGCAAATATGCACATAACAAAAGTTGTTTATTTTGTTATTTATAGAAATTTGCTAACAATTAATTCAAATGTATGTCAATATTTTCTCCTTAATAATTCAAATCTATGCATAATGCAGAGGAAACGGGAAATATGAAAATATGCAGGACAGTGAAGTCTTACATAACAAATTAATTTTATTATTAACAAATCCCCAGAAACGACGGGTGTTACCCCTAAACACTGGGACGGGTAAATGTCAAAATATTGTGCAAAATAAAGCCTTGCCAAAAATATACCATCACCATTCAGCCTCAAATGAATTCCCGAGCGAAGCCGGGTATTTGAGCTAGTATATATATATATATATATATATATACACATATAAAATTGTAACCTCTGTCTGTACATTCATTTTTTTCGCGAAATTTCATGATAACTTTTCGTTTCACATGTCATAGACACCATAACTGCATTTTGTTTCTTTGGTGTCTGTTTGTTTGTTTGTTTGTTTATTTGTTTGTTTGTTTGTTACCTTTTCTCGCATAAACGGCTGAACCGAATTTTATGAAACTTGGTATGTATATTACTACTAACCCAACTTAGACTTTAGGCTATATTAATATCCTCTGAGACGAACAGGAGTGGGGGTTATAAGGGAAGCCTGAAATTAAAATAAGCGATATTTTGTTTCCTATTGGTTTTTCGGCAATTATGCACATAACAAAAGTTATTTATTTTGTTATTTAGAGTAACTTTTGTTATATACTTTTTTTCGTATACCGAATTATAAACGAGATATACACTAAAACCTATAGCGGAAGTGAACAATTTTATTTGGGACAAACGACGCAATCGAATTAAATAAAATTCCGTATGTGAATTAACAATAACTCCTTCATGATAATAAGCTGTACCATTATTTCTAGAGACGAGCAGGAGTGGGGGTTGTAGGGGAAGCCTGAAATTAAAAATAGCAATATTTCATTTCCTATAGAATTTTAGGCAATTATACACATAACAAAAGTTGTTTATTTTGTTATTTTGAGTAACTTTTATCATATTAACTTCTGTCGTATACCGAATTAGAAACGAGATATACATTAAAAACTACTGCAGAAGTCAACAATTTTATTTGGCACAAAAAACTCAAACGAACTAAACCAAACTCGGTATGTCAATTAGCACTAATGCCTTCCTTATAATAAGCCATACTAACATTTCTAGGGACAGGCAGGAGTGGGGGTTATAAGGGAGGCCTGAAATTAATAATAGTGATATTTCGTTTCTTATTGGGGTTTCGGCATATATGCACATAACAAAAGTTGTTTATTTTGTTATTTAGGGAAATTTGCTCAACAATTCTTTTCAATATGAACTACCAGGTACGGCACCTGGAAAAATTAATTTTAATGTATGTTAGTATTTTGTCCTTAATAATTCAAATCTATGCACAATGCACAGGAAACGGGAAATATGACAATATGGAGGACAGTGAAGTCTTACATAAAAAATTAATTTTATTATTAACAAATCCACAGAAACGATGGGTATTAACCCGTATAACACTGAGACGGGTAAATGTCAAAATATTGTGCAAAGTCAAACCTTGCCAAAAACATACCATCTTCATTCAGCCTCAAATGAATTCCCGGGCGAAGCCGGGTATCTGATATTCTATATATATATATATATATATATATATATATATATATATATATATATATATATATATATATATATAGATGCATGTACACTTTTCTATAAATGTTATTAATCACGTTTTTTCAATATCTTGAGTATTAACCGAGATTTATTTTTTTAGTTCTCAGCTATCTGTGCACTCCCTTTCCTACTCAAGTAATATTAACAATAAACTAATATATTATGAGGCACTTTTGAAGCTCAAATACCAAATATCGTTCTCAGTGAAATATTACAGGAAATCTGCTTAGTTGACGCAGCCCCTTGCGTCTTGGACTTTTTAAAGATAACGACGATTTTCAAAACAACTATAATCTAAATGGGGAAGACGAGCAACTTGTTTGCAACCGGTTGTGGATCCCTAAGAACTCTAGCCAACAGGAAGGATCGGCCGCCAGGTGTTGATGAAGGGCCGACAAACGGCTACCTGACTTGACTCGAGTAAGCATTGGGGTCAGAAACTCGCTGGGCCACCCTCCGACTCGCTACAAAGGTCGGGGCTCCTCTTATCAATCTGGGTTATCAGCCAGCAAAATAAGCCCTTAACTTCCCCCAAACATTGGAGATGACTATACACAAGCGCCCTTTACCAATGGTATACACACAATATTCTCACGGCAACGGTACGATTGGTTATCAATGGCAAAAGGGCTGTCAAAAGGGGCTTTTGAGTCACTGATAAGTAGCCGTCAAATTTGTATGGCTCAATCCTTACAAAATCATCCACAAATAGCAAAACAAAAAATATCTCGGACATTTTTACGTCTCCATATGATTCCAAAGAAAAAATGATTTGTTTGTTTGTTATATAAGGTTTTAGGGCGTACAACTATTAGGTTATCATCACCCTGTGTAATATCTATAACTCTCGTTTTGCTAGGTACCTGCATTTTGAGAGTAATGTTTATGTTATTTGCCAATATTGTAATAATTTTTGTAAATTTGTATTGTGATTATATCCTCATCCATATCGCCATTTAAAATTTAATAATATAAATGAGGGTACAAAAAAATTATAATTTAGATATCTTTATCTTAATTTGTAATTTTCACATAATTAAACTATTTATCTTCCTCTTTAGGTTCATCTTCTAGGGCCACTGAGATATTATTGGAAATATTGCACTCGTTCCGAATATTTGTGTACGCTTGACATTCCATCAATATGTAGTAGTTAGTGAATGAAGTCTGTGTTACACTTCCCACACATCTAGTAGGGTTGATCTTTTGTCATAAGATAACCATGCGTAAATCTTGTGTGCCCTATTCGGAGTCTTCCTAATACGACTTCATCTCTTCTGTTGCCTCTTATCGAATATTTCCATGGATGGATGGAGGTTTTAATAGTTTTTAGTTAATAGTTCTGGATTTCGTTCCACATTTGTTGCTAGTTTCTTCTTTGTGTGGTTGATAGAGCTCTGCACATTTAATTGTTGTAGGGGTGATGGAGTCGAGTAGGTGGGCTTCTCTGGCTGCTACATCTGCTTTTATATTTCCATCTATTCCCTGGTGGCTTGGAATCCACATGAAGTACACGACCCTTTTTGTATTTTTTGTACTATTGGATTGTTTGTAAATATATCTTTAACACTCAATAGGGCACTCAACGAGTCGGTGCATATGAGGAATTTTTCTTGAGTCGAGTGTTTGCAAATGCAGTGATATAATGCGAACTGAATTGCGAATAGTTCGGCCGAATAGATGCTGGTTAATTTGTTGAGCGAGGATTTAAAAAAAATGTTTTAGCATTTTTAAAATGTTTACTGTGTCCGCATTTCCGTGGACACAACCAGTCATTTTCACGATAAAAGTACTTCATGGAAAATTATGAAAGTCCTTTGATTAGAAACTAATTTAGATTGATTTATTTAGGTGTGTCGCTATTTTAGCGATTCACACTGACCCATAAAACTAAAAGTTGGTATAGCGAGCAACCTTATATATATACTAGCTCAGATACCCGGCTTCGCCCGGGAATTGATTTGAGGCTGGATTGTGATGGTATTTTTTTGGCAAGGCTTTACTTTGCACAATATTTTAACATTTACCCGCCCCAGCGTTTAGGGCTAATACCCGTCGTTTCTGTGGATTTGTTAATAAAATTTGTAAATTCAGGCCTCCCTTATAACCCCCACTCCTGCCCGTTCCTAGAAATGTTAGTATGGCTTGTTATAATGAAAGCGTTAGTGCTAATACACATACCGAGTGTTTTATTTAGTTAGGTTGAGTCTTTTGTGCCAAATAAAATTGTTGACTCCCGCTATAGGGTTTAGCGTATATCTCGTTTATAATTCAGTATACGAAAAAAGTGTATATAACAAAAGTTTCTCTAAATAACAAAATAAACAACTTTTGTTATGTACATATTTGCCGAAAAAAGAATAGATAACGAAATACCGCTATTTTTAAATACAGGCCTCCCTTACAACCCCCACTCCTGCCCGTCCCTAGAAATGTTGGTATGGCTTGTTATAATGAAAGCGTTAGTGCTAATACACATACCGAGTTTTATTTATTTCGGTTGGGTCTTTGTTTCGGTATGTACATATTTGCCG
Source organism: Riptortus pedestris (assembly GCA_019009955.1). NCBI lineage: Eukaryota > Metazoa > Arthropoda > Insecta > Hemiptera > Alydidae > Riptortus > Riptortus pedestris. The sequence goes on along the minus strand of CM032229.1, from coordinate 143,343,240 downwards.
AAAAAAGAATAGGAAACGAAATATCGCTATTTTTAATTTCTCGCTTCCCTTATAACCCCCACTCCTGTTCATCTCAGAGGATATTAATATAGCCTAAAGTCTAAGTTGGGTTAGTAGTAATATACATACCAAGTTTCATAAAATTCGGTTCAGCCGTTTAGCCGTGAAAAGATAACAAACGAACAAACAAACAAATAAACAAACAAATAAACAATCAAACAAACAGACACCAAAGAAACAAAATGCAGTTATGGTATCTATGACATGTAAAACGTAAAGTTATCGTGACATCTCGCGATAAAAATCAATGTACAGACAGATGTAAAATTTATATATATATATATATATATATATATATATATATATATATATATATATATATATATATATATATATATAGATAAAAAAAAAATGTTAAAATATCTGCAGCCGTAGGTAAAAGCACGGTTACGTTTTCTCCAGTTGATATTAATTGTAGCAGATGCTAATTCATTAAATCTACGGTTCGATGAAAGTTTTAAATGTGGCTGAAAAGTTTTGTCTGTTGGAGGTGTTTCATGATTGTCGCGTAGTATGGGCTGTTGTCGTGTATCAGTTCTGAAAGGTTGGTGGGAATGTTCTTGTTGGTTGCCAGTTCGCAGTCTGTAAGTGTTTGATAGCTAGTTGTGTATTACATAGTGTACATGAGGTGCCCGTGTGTTATCCGTGAATGGCCATATCTCAAACGAGGAAGAACTACTTCTTCACTTCTTTTGTCCCGATTACTCGGCAGCCATATTATGATAATTTGATAGAAACTCTAATGGAAAAAAAGGAACTAATATGAATTTCATTCCAAATGAAAATTTTTATAACATTATAAATATTTCCACTAAAGACGGGACAAGCATGCTACAATATTTATTATCGAAGTTTGTGCAATTATTTGCAGGAGGAGGAGTTGGTGGAATAATCCAATATTCCAGATTTATATAAATGAAAAATTAAGAACTTTTATATGATAACTATCTATACAGCAACCATTTGATTTCGTACATTGTAGCATTTACGGTTTTTTTCTATATTTAACACAACAATAAGTTTAGTATTATTGAACATTTCAAAATAATTTTGTTTGAGAGTAATATATATATATATATATATATATATATATATATATATATATATATATATATATGATACATTTTCACCCCAGTTTGTTCTTATATATAGTAAAGAACCGTGTGTGTGTGTGATTGACTCACTCATGTGTGGAAACGCTAATGGTTGCCAAAATTGTATTAATTAAAGAAGTTATTTCAACTGCTGGTATATATTAGTGTTCCTCCATAACATACATGTTACACTATAAGTTTTGATGTAATAAATGAGAGAACAATTGAGAATCAATCACGCAACTCATCACAAAATGCGTACGGAAAAAATAGAAGATAATTTCAAATGAAAAGGTAAAATTCTGTATTTTATTTTTACCAATCTTGTTTAGTTATTAAATATAAACTTTTAAATTCAATTAATTTCGTGATGTACTAGTGAATATAGGAACAATGTGCCTCTGAAGAAATTGAGGTAATATGGTAATAAGGAAGGATTTTCAGTTTTGAATAATCTGCTCAGCAAGTGATTGGGGCAAAAAATATTTATGATTTTTTCTAGGAAAATAATCCAACTTTCTTCAAGTGCTCGCTGAACTTTTCAAGTTAATGAAGAACTGCTTTAATTGTCCATTACACAGGTGCTTGGCAAACTAAGCAGATTTCCCACGCAACGGAATACGATACCCTGATGATCTTAATTCACCATCTATTCTCTATTTCATCTGTATTAAGGATCCTATGTAAACAGTATTTAAACTGTCAGTTGAGAATTAGTTGTTTAGTGACTAAAGTGCATTAAAGCAATTTGGATATGTAAAACAAGGAGTTTACTAAGCGCTAAATCCCCCCAAAAAAATACAAAAAACAACATCTATATCGACTAAGAGAAGACTTGAATTAAACAAGTTGTAGAAAATTAAAATTTTAACCAAATGTTTTAAATAAAATTTCTAGATTTGATTCTTAGCAATCAAAATATTTTGAATATTCCCCCAATTCCCCTTCCCGATAAGAAAACCACTTAAACAGTTTCCATTAGAACAAGGTTTAGATTTAAATTATGTTATATCCGTACTTGCAAATGAAAACTGTTGCTGTAAAGAATGAATAATCCATCAAGCTTAATCAGAGAAAATATAAAAAAAGGGACAAATAGATTTATTATCATTTTATATCAAGACCAAAATATATTAAAGAAATTAATTTTTCTTCCGGCCACCCCAAAAGTTCCATGCATCTATGAAAATTTCAATCAATAAATTGTTTTTGCATAAATCTGTAGCTTCTACTTTTTTTTTATTTCTTGCCTCTGCGATTAAAAGGGTATTTTTCTCTGTATTTATCTTTGAACAAATAAATTGGTATTGATAATTCAAATATTGACCTCTATTAGTAAGTCTTTTTATGTTTATGAACAAAATAAATGAAATTAGATATAACAGCACATTTATAAGTCAATAAATCTGAATAATGGCCACTTGAAAGGAGGCGATTACCTGACGGACTACACTGTTCCTGACATGGAAATCTACAATGACTGCATAAATACGATATTTGAATGCATTAACTTAGCTATAACATGCAACATATAATCGCCTTCATCCTGAAAGATAAACATCTCTTTGATATTGACAAACTGTCTCATGTAACAAAAGTTTTTAATTTTTTTTTTTGTTAAGAACTTCAGAAGCTTCTTTCTGCCATGGGAGTCAAAGAACAGTAGTAAATTAAAATTTTGGAAGGGGCTTAATATGACCCCCATTGTTAATGAGGAAAAAAAATTAATATCATCAGCATAAAAAATTAATTGACACTTTATTTTATTGATTTCTTGGTCGGCATACACCTTAAGTCAATAATTAATGAATATTAAGTGTGTTAGTGGATAACATAAGACCAGGAGGTGTGAGGGTATAGTGGAGGAATAAAATAAATCAAAATGAAGCTACCAAAGCCTTATCTTACATATGACCATTATTTTAGGAGACTTCTCTTCAATGAAATCAGCTATAGATGATGTAATCATCACAAAAATAAACAATTATAGAAATAAACAATTTCTTCAAACGGCCATTGATCGTACCCAGGAGATGAGATCTTGAAATATATATATATATATATATATATATATATATATATATATATATATATATACGCTCTTGCGGTTGTAATGCATGTTTGATTGTTACAAAACTCGATATTTATACGTTTTATGTAAAAATAAAGCTTAAGTTCGTTAATGGCTTAAATGGAATCAGAGGGAGGAGGTTTAAATGGCTTATTTCGAAAATTTGAAATATCTCCGCTATTATATTGCATAAAACTAATTTTATTTCAAATTTAATTTCATGTAAGTAGAAGTAATTACATTTGTTATCTATCTTCAATAATATTCGGGATATAGAGTGTCAATTAATTGAAAATTTGAAATATCTCGATTACAAGGTGCCAGATCAATGCTGTTTGAATTTTACTTTTCTACAACTGTTGTTCTAAGGAGGTTTTCTCCTTAACATAAAAGGACTTAAAATATTATTTGTATTTTTTGTTCCAGCCTTTGTAAACCCCACATATCTACTCAACCGATTTTTGCTTTTAGTACCTCATTCACTAAATACCTAAAGTCCAACTAACACATTAATTCGGGTTTACATAGGCTTCTTATGTTTGAGAAATAGAGGATATTTGATGAGATGAGATCATCAGGTTATCATAGTCCAAGGAGTGGAAATCTTAGTTCGCGCAGCACCTGCAAGATGGAATTTTAACTTAGTTTTTTTTAAGACTAATTGAACTGTAACATAAACGTGAAAAGTGTTAACCTTATTTTACTGATCCTTTATGTTCTCAAGAGTTCATGAGAACACGGAGTAATTGTCTGTCCTTGTACTGAAAGTGAGTCACAAATGGGTTCGTAGAAACCGATAGGGGGAATGAAGGGCTGTTCCCAGTCACAGTTCGTGGTTATGAAGGGCTCAATGTAACGAACCTTATAAACTCATCTTAATCTAATGTGTATTAAGCATCGATATTGGGTGTGTATATGAGTGTGGGTGTGTGTGTGTGTGTGTGTGTGTGTGTGTGTGTGTGTGTGTGAGTGTGTGTGTTTGTGCACATATTTGTAGTCACGTACAATAAAAATGAAAACTGGCTAATCGTTTAACAACGTATTTTATTTCTTCGGACTTCTTTAGAACTTTCCTATCCTTTTCAACAGTTTCCATCTGTAATACAAATAAGTAAATAAATACTGTTGTTACGTTTATTTTCATTCCGGGGCGATTACGAGGTGTCAGATCAATGCTGTTTGAATTTTACTTTTCTACAACTGTTGTTCTAAGGAGGTTTTCTCCTTAACATAAAAGGACTTAAAATATTATTTGTATTTTTTGTTTCAGCCTTTGTAAACCCCACATATCTACTCAACCGATTTTTGCTTTTAGTACCTCATTCACTAAATACCTAAAGTCCAGCTAACACTTTAATTCGGGTTTACATGGGCTTCTTATGTTTGAGAAATAGAGAATATTTAGTGAGATGAGATCATTAGGTTATCATAGTCCAAGGAGTGGAAATCTTAACTTACTTAACTGCAAGATGGAATTTTAACTTAATTTTTTATGACTAATTGAACATAAATGTGAAAAGTGTTAACCTTATTTTACTGATCGTTTAAAACTGGCTAATCGTTTAAAAACGTATTTTATTTCTTCGGACTTCTTTAGAACGTTCCTATCCTTTTCAACAGTTTCCTTCTGTAATACAAATAAGTAAATAAATACTGTTGTTACGTTTATTTTCATTCCCTTAAAGGAATTGAGGTTGTAATCAATGCAGGATTTTTTAATTAAGTTCAAAATTATATAATGCAATTAATAATATGTTCAAAACATATTTTTCACCTAGCGGTCACAATATGTGTTTGGTGCTTACCAAACTGTATCAAACGTTTGATGCAATAATAAAAAATATTATCTTAAATTGCTGAAATAGGTCCAGAACGCGGGGGGGGGGGTTGAGAGGATGGAATAAAGAGTTCAAAATAACTCCGCTATTATGAGTCAGATCAAAAAGTTATATATTACCCATGAAGTCAAATGTTTTATTTTCGATTATTGCAAGTTATTTGTAGTTTTTTTCGCCCAGTCTTCATTAAACCCCTACATTTACTTATCTCACGCCAACATGAAAGGCCATGAAAAATGGTATTCGAAACTTAAATACGTAATGAATTTTTCAACAGATCTTTACTATGTTAGATTCTTTCAAGTATGTCGTATGACGTCACCAATTAAGATTTTACATTCTATTCTAGAAAAATTGTATTTAATCAATTAAAAGTATGTAAAATGTTGTAAAACCAATCTTATGAAATATTTAGTTTTCTGTAATTCTTCTTTTAATCATTTCTCCTCATCTCGTCATCATAAAAATAATAATTATATTTTCTAAGAGACCAATATTCAATTAATCCTTACTCGTCTCAATATTTATAATAACCGTATAAAGGTAGACAACATCTATTAATGCTCTTCTTAGGAACACCAGGACGGCGGAAGATTAGAGTGGTTAAAATAAAAAAAAAAAAATAAAAATAAAAAAAAAAAACATTCTCTGTTGATTCGAGTCGAAAACTATTATATAATCGATCTTGTTCATCGCGTAATTTCCTCCAATTTTGGTTCTATATGCTTTTAATTTTTTTTTAATATTAAACGAGTTATTTTTATTTCATTTTCAGCCTCCAGACAGCCACCACTTCTACTCATGGGTGTTAGCAGATTTCCCTCAAGTGAAATAAGCTATTGAGGTCCTACTAAGTCCTCTATTTTCGAAAAGTTTCTTCAAATGTCTATCGATCCAACCCAGGAGATGACGAAAATGAGGTCCGTTCAAAATTATATAAATATATATATATATATAGATCAAACAAAAATTCCGACCTCGAAATGTAATCGTTTTATGTAAAAAGAAATATCAAGTTCATTAATGGCTGAAATCAGCCAGTGGGAGGGGGGGGGGTTTAGAGGGGGGGGGGTGGAAAATTCGAAATATCTCCATTATTATGCGTTGGGTCGAAAAATTGTATAGAATGAATCTTATTGAAAATTAAATTTATAATAAATATTGTTCTATACATTTATTCTGTATCTTGAATATTAACCGAGATATTTGCATTTGTATTGTGTGTGTGGTCGGCAGGAGTCGGCTATGTTCGGGACTTTCTGCCCAGAGCTAGTGCGGCCGTTTCCGTAACTCTTCGTCCCTCGTGAGTAGGTTTAGAGATTCCTTACTACTACTGTTATTATTAGACAGATTTCTCTATTGTAAAACTTCACGTGGGAAATCTGCTAAGTTTACGCAGCCCCTGATGGACTTTTTTACTTTTCAGCAGTTGTATCACTAATCGTCTTATGCCCAACTAAATTCGATGATACGGGTCCAAAGGCAAATTATTAGTGGAGAAATAGAAAATTCAATATGAAATGTCGAATCCCGCCCGGGAGAAATCTAATGAGCTTACCCAGTACCTGCGTGGAGGACTGTATTTAGCTTAATCATTTACGTCTACAATTTATCTAGAAGGACTAAAACAATATGGCAGAAAGTGCATGTAGATGATCCTGAAAATCAGGAACTGTATATCATTCCAAGCTTCTCATTTCCCTACTATTGGTTTACAAACGGAATATAATCAGATGCTGGTATCATTATACTATACAACATACAAGGGGAAAAACCATAGCCATTTGCAACCGTCCAAAATCAGAGCAAAGTGAGAATAAAACTGATAAGAAACGCTATTGAAGACATTCTCCGACAAAAGCAACCCTTCTCATCCCTACATGGAGCATGTATTGGAATTCGGCGGGCATTTATATTAGTCCCCCCCCCCCTCTATAAGATATATCATTTATCGCTGGGGGGATGGAGGGGGGGGGGTTATTTCTGTCCAACTGGATGGAATTTATTACCGCATTTCAATGCTCCAAATATTTCAGGTGACATATTTCACATTATCAGCAGGTAATAAAGTCCCCGACTGTACCTACTCTTATCACTGATTCACACCCCCCCCTACCCCTCCCATCGCCAATATTGTTACCTCTCGCATAATTTACATTTATTCATTCCTCTTTATGCATTAACACATTTCTATTCTGTACTCGCTGGAACATCGGCACGTCGTGCCGAACTGATGCTCGATATATTTGAATAATTTTATTTGCAATTGCTCGTTGACTAATGACTGAGCAGATACTTACTTTCTACAGAAGATTTCCTTTAAGGCATCTGAGCTTCTGAGGTAGTACTCAGTACGCAATTTTAAAAAAAAAAAGTCATCAAATGTCAAAAGGGTGGTAGGTAACATGTAGATAACCCGTCCCAATTAGCCATAGTAGCAAAAGGTGGACGTTAATAAATAATTGGAATTCAAATTTGTTGGTACCTGTCTGTGATACACTACACATGTATTGGTCATAGATAATAGATAACAGATGTGTATGAAATTCAAATAAAGGGTTAGAACCGCCAATTTAAATTATACTGTTGTCTACCTGTCGGTGGAGACCGTCGTCACTGGCTGATGATCGAGAACAGCTGGCAAGCGCTTTCGATACAATGGCACCATCTTCAAGCCCGTCAAAATGTGGAGTACAACATTTGGGGCTGAAGATGGTGCCATCGCATCGAAAGCGCTTGCCAGTTGTACTCGACCATCAGCCAGTGACGACGGGGTCCACCGACAGGTATGACAACAGTGTATGAAATTGTTTATTTGATAATCGCTGAAATACCATCATCATTATTTTAAGAGAGGGTCTGTAGAAAGTTTGGATAGATGTATCTTCGGTTGATGTCTTAGTAAAAACAGATGGAATTCACAAACCAAATGGATATATGTAGGTGAAATAATAGCAAGGGTTTTTACTACTACGTATTTACTGCTATACGTAACAAAACTGCTGTACGAAGTAACAAAAAAGTAAATTTCGTAAATTTGTTGTGTTCAGGTTTCAACGGAATTATCCGTTTTGACCTTACCTGAACCTATGTTGGCTAGTTTCGGTGTGACGTTTAATTTCAATACTCAGGAATGCTGTATGTATGGTCTAGCTCTGTACCTCCATTTTTTGTCAA
>CM032229.1:143255000-143332500 GCA_019009955.1 Riptortus pedestris | reverse complement strand
ATATATTCAGAATAAATATTTTTTTGGAACCATTTGATGTCAGAGAATTCTGATATACTTAATGGTAAAAGTAGAAATGGCCTTAGCTGTTTAAAAAAAATGATCTTATGTTATCGCGTGTTTCTAAGTATTATATATTGTTCATTGAATAAATGGTTTTTCCTAGTACGATGCATTACTACATGTAATAGCTTAATTGGTCATGAGGTCTTCATTAAAATCGCTGAAAATTATAGTTTTCCTTCTTCCAACGATTACAAGTTCTTCCGGTTGCATTAATACATAAAAAGGCTATAAAACAACGATAACGTTGTGGAGCATGAAATTACTTGGTCACTGTTGCAATTTTCCAAATTTGCATATTCGTAATTCCTCCCAATTAAGAGGGTATGTTATAGGGACGCTCCCTTTATAACAGATAAAATAAAAAGGTACAATAGTTGTGGTACAGGTTGGAGGAGGACTGTAGGGAACTAGAATGTTTAAGGTAAGTATTTAGTGTAATTTCAATTATAAAAGCTTTAGGGGTCCAGGTTAGTCTTGTGAGTTTAGGAGTTGGTCTAGAGTCGTGAGTCCGCTTATCAACTGGCCAATAGGAATTTATTCAGTTACAAACTAATCAAATTAAATCGTTAGTCCTACTCTTGTTAGAAAAGGGTGGTAACCTGTGGATACCCTGTCCCAATTAGTCTTAGTAGCAAAAAGTGGACGTTAATAAATAACTTTTAACTATATGTCTAAGATGCATTGTTAGGGACATCGCCAGAAGAGAAAGGTTCAGTTAGTTCTCTTGACCCGAAAGAGATTTAAACCTTATACAATATTTAGACTATTTTCGCTTATCGAGTTTTGATTCATGAGTTTAGCTCATATTCTACCGGACTTTATTATTATCGTTGCTCTCTAGAAATGTTTAAACCCCATTATACACAGCAAACAGCACCAATAACAGAACAAAGTAATTATTGAGCAGCTAAGAAATTAATATCTGAAACATTCCCAAGTATCCACAAGAGGCATAGAGCTTTGTCCCAAACTGTATTTTATATTGTTTACAGAATATCTCATGAATTTCGCGAGCACATATTGACGCATCACATATTGGTGAGGTGCACTTTAATATTCCTTTGCAGTGAGCTAATATTGCTGGGCGTTGCTCTTAATAATGGAAGCAACAAGTTTGTCAAATAAATGAAAGGAAAACTGTTTGAACCATTTATTAATTGGGTATTATTCAGCCATGTATAATACTACTTCTGAAAATTGGAGTACAGCGTTTTCTGTGAACTGGAAATATACAAAATGGTTTCAATCATTGTTTATTGATATCTCTGCTTCTTCGAAATTCAGTGTTGTTGTAGTTTTTAAATTTATGTTATTACGTATTTTATTTTTATGGTTATTATTATAGAATTATTGAAGGGATATAACAAATTTCATATGATAGATAACTTTAATTTCTTTTAGAACAGTTTAAAAACTTCAGGCAATTTCATATTTTTATCCAACACCCTTGCACAGGACAACGAGAAGGCTATTTTTTCTTGCATATGTATCCTTTATGCAGCCAATGTTTTTTGCTATGGGTTATCTAACATTCCACAAGGCCCAATTTTAATTAAATTAGTGGGTGGTATTTTGTTTTTACACTTTTAATTTATAGTCGGTGTTTTAGTTTTGTTCGAGCCACTCTTGAATGTTGTACTTTCTTTCTATACTGTGTATACCGCACCTTGAGTGGTAACATGCCAACTCAGTTCAGGGTATGGCTAAGAATAGATTTAACGAGGGTAAGAATTGGCCATTTACGAGTGAATCACTCTTACTTACTGGAGAAGAGGAACCCTACTGCCAACACTGTAACTGTAGACTTACTATAAAACATATAATAACTGACTGCTATTTAAGGACTCACATAAACCTACCATACACTTTGACTGAATTACTACATGACCGAAACCAGAATATAGACTGCTTATTAAACTACATAACAACATATTCAAAAAAAAATATAATGTAGGACAAATAATATTTACAGAAATGAGCATACTTAAGTAAATACAATAAAGTAGATTGTAGGAATTTTACTGATTCGTCGCTAAATCGCCCCAGTCGCGAAATGTGATTACTGTAATAATAAAAAACAAGAATAATCATTTATTGTTTATCTCAAGAATGTAGAAATACTATTGAGTGTAACAAATACTACATAGACTTTCATGGTCCTTAAAAAAATAAAAATTAAGGTATTAACTCTGTCATCATTTTTTGGGTCACGTTACTCAAGACATACTCCCAGCTTTTTGGGGCTTACTCTAAGAATGTTCATATAAGTCTTGACCGATGCCCTTCAGGTACCTTCGGGTAATTTTTCAGCATCTGTTCGTTAAAGGTTTCATGTTCCATATTTATTGTCATCTGTATATAAGGAATGTTAGGCTTAATCATGTTCGATGTGGTGGATGGTTTTCCAAAAATGTACTGGTATTTCTGAGTCTTGTGACAAAAATGTATTCACGCTCATGATGTGTTCCGAGACTATGGTGCTACTCAACTCTCTGTCAGACCGAAATGTATGTACAAAATATATACATTATGGGGTAATTGGCATAGGTCAGTGGCAGAACGTCCGAGTTTATATCATCCAATTCAAGCAAAATTGAGCATGGTTAGTACTTCAGTTAGTGACTACGGAGTTATTAATAAGAAGTGGAAGTGGAAAGATGAGAATTTTACTGAGTAAATAAGCCTGGGAACCCGTCGGCATGGACACTGACTCTCCTAAATCCCGTCAACAAGCTAACTGGGCTTGGAGAAATTACAACTGCCCGTATTTCTGGTGTAATGGCGTTCGTCATAGGCAACTAGAGAACATTCATTCCTTCTTCGTCAACTGTGGTTGAACGTCTGGTGAATCACACGTGAATCCCTCTAGTCTGTCTCGGGGGCGGCTACAGATTTCCAACCGTATATAAAAAGATATATATTTTTATATATATATATATATATATATATATATATATATATATATATATATATATATATTTTTATATATCTAATTCTACTGCACGTGAGTATGCCACTGAACTCCTCCTAAACGGCTGGACCGATTTGAATGGGCGACGCCCTGGGTGATTTAGATTCACAAATCAGCCCGGCAGATGGAGCAGGAGTAGGGGTTGTAAGGGAGACCTAAAATTAAAAATAGCGATAATCCGTTTCCTATTTGTTTTTCGGCAAATATGCACAGGATAAAAGTTATTTATTTTGTTATTTAGAGTAGCTTTTGTTATACTACCTTTTGACGTATAACAAGGTATCAACGAGATATACACTAAAAAATTAAAGTGGGAGCCAACAACTTTATTGGGCACTAACGATTGAACCGAACTTAACAAAACTATATACGTAAATTAGCATTAGTTCTTCCATGATTATAAGCTTTATTAATTTTTTTAGGTTCGAACGGAAATGGAGGTTATAAGGGAGGCCTGAATAAAAAAATTCGTGATATTTCATTTTCTATTTGTTTTTAGGCAAACGTGCACATAACAAAGGTTGTTTTTTGTGTTATTAAAATTAGCTTTTGTTTTAAACATAATATTATTAAACTTAATATTCTAATCGCTTGAAATATCACGCAGGACAACTTCTGTCAGGTCCGCTAGTATATATTTATATTCGTCATCAACTAGATAGTAACAGTGGACGGAGGAGATTATTTTCAAAAAATGGTGTCATAAATAGTACTTGAAAAGAATACTATTTTACATAATAGGTACCAGTTTCCAATATGAGAGTGAAAAGTGAAATATGGAGAGAGAGGAATTTTCTGATAGGTTGGTAGGTGTGAAGGGAAGATATCTGGGCGAGGGGTGTAGATATAATTGACGACTGGTCTCAGTATGTTGAAGTGCTCCGACCACTATCTTAATGTCGGCATAATGCGATCCCCCATTGGAAACTCGTAAAGGGAATCGTGTTTTCCTTCATTTCCATAGCGTCCCCTCCTCCCATCTATCCCACGGCCTCCTCTTCCTTGTCCAGATAGAAACGGGAAACAGAGTCTCCTGTCCACACGCCATGTGTATTATAATAGGTTCTGATGCCTGTACTCCTGTCTCTCTCTATCGCTCTCTCTCTCTCTCTCTCTCTCTCTCTCTCTCTCTCATGCCTTCCGCGTTTTCTGCAGTATATTACACTTATCTCTAAGCTTGATTGTCCACGCCGTTCTTGGCGTGAGTGCATGACGGAACTATTCAGCTGTTTAATAAATAGCCGTATTAAAATGCAGCTATGAGTTTATTTTCCAGCCAGTCTGTCATTTGACGGGTCGTAAATAATTTAATAATAATTACAAAGTCCTGACCATCTGTTAATTTTTAATTGGTTGTTCAATAAAGGCACCCTTAAAAATTATGAAATCAAAATCCTAAAACAAATAATTCTGTAATAATATTAAAATGAAATTCAGAACGGTCGACAGGGGGGTTCCATATCATTGATGAAGGACGACGGCATAGAGGATAGTTGTATTTTGGCGGCAAAAGTATTCATTTGATCTTAATAAGAGTATTTGTTGCGATATAGTTTTGAAGACCTTTGGTGTTTTTCTTCAGGGCTGTATTTTTACGAAAGGAGGGCAGAGAGATACGATTTCACGCAACGGTGGTCATATCTCATACCATTAAAAAATTTGTCTCCGAAACTTTAATCATTAAAAATACATTCATCTTCTGATTGATTGAGTACTTCTACAGATAATACTTGAAATGTATGCTAATGACCCACAAACGTATGCGAACTACTGGCCGACAGTAGCCAATTTATAGATGATGTTTTTAAGTATTTAAGAAATAATGGATTATTTGATGAATTATAAAAGCTATTAATTACAATTATGAAAGTTATATATAGCAACCTCTGTATGTGGAATATAAGTTTTTCCTTCTTCCAGTTTAACAATTTATATTTTTTTTTGTTTTCTTTTTGTTTTTTTTGTTTGTTTTTTTGTTTTTTTTTGTTTTTTTTTGCCCTTCATGTTGTAAATTTCCAAAAAAATTATATTTAGTTTTTTCCATTCTATTTATTTCGTACATTTGTAACATTTAGCTTTGTAAAAATTATAGTATTTATTTAATTTTGTAAAATTATATTCTAACATGTTAGAAGATAAATCGCCATTGTTGTGTCATGGTTCTATTTATTTTGTACACTAGTAACATTTAGCTTTGTAAAAATTTTAGTATTTATTTAATTTTGTAAAAATATATTCAAACATGTTAAAAGATGAATCGCCGTTGTAGTGGCATCTCAAATAAATAATAATATACTTGAAAAGAAGAAAGTGTCTAATTCTTCCCAAGTTTTTATTACTATATTTTAACGTTAAGCGCTTTCAAAGACTATTGTTCCCATCTTATATTCAGTCTATATAGTCTGTATATATTCATAAATGCAGTATATATGAAATTCTTCGGCCATGTCCCAATATAACTCTCACCTTCCGTGCTCTAGAAGATTCCCTTATATAGATAGTGTCATTGTTGTTTGACAGGGTTCGTGGTCAATAAATAAAAAAAAATTATTAAGAATAAAATAGTATCACCAAGAATACTTTTTGTTGGCTCCGAAATAACGTACCAAATAAAGCTGAAATAAAGCTTTGTGCATTTTACGGCTAAAGGATGCGTCAAATCGTAAAATTCACCGATATAAACTCGTCTTAGAATTTGGTTTTCTACAAGAAACCGTCATACAAAAGTATGGCATTCCATTGGAAATTTCAAAGTTATGGTCGCTGGAGAAATACTGGACAAGGTTACGAGGTTAAATATGAACTTAAATGATTTTTCAGAGGTCACAGTTATGACACACACGGTAATTGTGTGAGTTTTTTGTTTATGAGATCAGTCATGATGATGCCTGCTATAATAGTCGCTACGGATGAATCCATGGGAAGTCCCTCTATATTTTGTAATACTTTTCTTCATAATACTGGTATCCAAAATCTAGGCCTAGATTTAGAGTGTTTTGGAAATCTGTTGTTGTGAGTGTTTTGTTACTTTTTTTTGGATATCTCATTTATTTACTAATAATATCCCAATTAGCCACAAGTGGACGTAAAAAAATAAATAAAACAATTAATAATCGCATAACTGTGTTTAGGTAGTTAACAATGACTTCTCACCGAGGGACGTCAGTGTTGTCTTGTATAACTTAGGTTTTGATCCCATTATAGAATTTAATACAGTCTTTTATGCTGTAAGGGTCATCTATTAGTGGTTTGATTAAGTGTATGAGGAATTTGGATGGTATGTGGGATTGTTATTGAAGCTGACGATTAGTCTTAGATGGTTTTTTAGTTTTTACTGTACTATATGTTGGGAGGGGGGAGTGCTATTGTATTTGGTGATTGTGTCTATTTTGTAATCTAAGTATTAATTTTGTTGTTTATTTCTTGTAAAGTGAGACCCCATCTCCTGAGTGCAGAACCTCTTGCTGCCAGCTGATCACCATTTTGATGGCTAGGTTTACCCAAGAACTTCTGGTCTCCCTTCTAGATATGTAATTTGTATTGCACCAGTTCTAAGTACGTTTGAGATCCCGTTTTCGTATAAATTTGGTTTGTTAAATTGAATGTTGCATGACACTTAACTTCCTTCATTATTTGTTTGAGTTGGCTACGACAATTATTTTGAGCTTCATCTGTATATATTCTTTCAATCAGATAGTCACAGTTTACAACAGACAAAAATATACTCGGCAAATTCTAGCCTTCCAGCTATAATTTATTACCAGTACTCCTCCATCTAAGCTACAAGTATGGGTATCCTGTTATACCATTAATTCTTCTCTGGAAACCAATTTCCCAAAAGCGTCCTTGTCAATATTTTGAAAAGGATTCAATTAATTTAAATCCATGGGCCAATGTTGGATCATCATCAATTAAATGTAAAAAAATTTCTTCAATACTGCAATCGAGATTTTCTGGGCTTCCTCTGAGACTGAAGAGTTCTCTGGGTGCCACGGGCGGTGGCTACCATTCCAGTTGTCTTCGGATAATTTCTGCGGTGTCTGTTCCTTTGTGATTTCGTCTTCTTCGTTTAAAATGATGATGCATGATGAACTTCCAAATTTTTCTCTCTCTCTATGACCATCTTTTCTTTTGATGTGTTTTGGGCATTTCACTGGGAAGCCCCTCAAATAGATTTTTAGTGTTTTTAGAGGACTCTGTCTTGAAAGTTTACATTTTGTCAAAGAAGTGAATAAGGTAAAAATAATGTGTAACGTGTGTTTGCGAGCTGATGTGCTTCATGATGAACCGTTTAAAGTGTTTGTTCATTTAATATAATGATAAATTGGGGTTAGGATATAGTCTGAGATTAAGGGTGTTTTCAATCAGTCAATATATCTCAAGTTAGGGCTGTGAGAGGCCTAAGTTGCAGTAAGTTAGCCGGGTTTAGGTTATAAATATACTTGAGTTATCGAGGCCTGCGAAGGGGGTTGGCTTATATTGAACTTATATAAAGTTAGGCTGTATGTTTGGTTAAGGCGTTGAAGTATGGTCGTTGTGTTACCCCGGCTCTTACATATTAGCCTCACGACGAACACAGGGACCACATTACACTTACATTGAACATACATTTGCTAAAGTGTTGTCTAGTTTTAGGGGCTAACTCTCCGTTTCGCCAGGCCGGACTAATTAACGGGTAGGAGCCTGTGTGTTGTTCCTTCGGGGAGGGAGAGAGAGAGAGGGAGAGAAGGAGTGAGAGAGAGAGGGAGTGAGTGGAGGCGGGGTCTAAATCATCGCAAGTTAGCCGGTGCTGTTACTCGCGCGACGACGGGACAACTTGCGGCGATAACTCACAAAGTTGCGCGGGCCCCGAAGAGACAGGTCCGCGGATAGACACATACTTTAGTCGTTATTTGTGGGGCGTTGAAAGTGGCTAGGGGCGCTACATGTTAATGCCGTAGCAGGATACGCCCCCCACCACCACCCTACATCCCAAACTTTATATTCATTTGTATACGCCCAAGTCTTTACATAACTGCCACATTACGCTCTGACAGTAGATTAGAATGCTCTCAGAATAACGAGCAAATCCAACAAACCTTCTAACTATACTCCGTCTCCATTTAAATCCTATTTTCCATCCAGAATAGACTAACTCACATAAGAAATTCCAATATCATAAGCCTGCTTATAGTAAGCAACTGTCTCAGGTGAGGTATATCATATTACATTTCATATAGAATTTGGTAAGATACCTGTATGAAAAAAAGTCCGTCACGAAGGGGCTGCGTAAACTCCCTCGAGATGTTAAACCATAGATAAATCTAATTACTGGTAACACAATAATAGCACAGTCGACATCAAGTGAATAAATACAAACGATAATAAGAAACCTCCAGACGGGAAGCAACGGAAACAAACAGGTGTGTCAACTTCTCACAGGAAAGAAAAACCATTACCGAAATATATCAGAATTTAATATATTAATTTCATAGACAACTATTTACTATATCTAGTATTGTAATTTATAATGGATCTGAAAAATTTTTATCTTAATCAATCAAATTTTAGTAGTCCAAGAACGTAAGAAGTGGGGTGGGTCCCGATAACATATTTGCATTTATCTCGTATAATAAAGGTTTCTTGAAAATATTTTATGGTATTTAAGCTTCGAATAATGTGGTTTATTACATAACTGAGTAATGTTTATGTAACATGAGTAGAAGTGGGGATTTGCTGAAAGCTGAAGACTGATTAATGCAAATCTCTCGGTTAATATACGGGATAGAGAATAAATGTATGTATAGATCAATATTAAAGTAGTAAAGTATTTATTAAAGTAAATTATTAATTAAAGTAAATTTAATTTTCAGTAAGATTTGTTCTATAGAATTTATTGATCCCACGTATGGTAACGGAATATTTCCGAAAATCCCCAATCTCACCCCCCCCATTGGTCCGATTTCAGCCATTAACGAACTTGATTTGTCTTTTTACATAAATCGCTTAAATATTGAGTTTCGATCAAACAATAATTGCGACCACTAGAGCGTTAACAGATATATATATATATATATATATATATATATATATATATATATATATATATATATAGTATATAATTTTCAGCGGTCCTTATTTTCGTCATCTCCTGGGTAGGATCGATGGACATTTGAAGAAATTTTTCGAAAATCACGTCATGAGTACGACCTAAATAGCTGATTTCCCTTCAGGGAAATCTGCTGAAACCTGTCTCTAAGGTGCAGCGTCAATTAAGCAGATTTCCCTTAACTGGAATATGACATGCTGACGATAACATCTCAGTAAGAAGCCTTTGTAATCAGGAATTAAAATATCAGTAGGACTTGAGGTTGATTAATGTGAAATTCGGGTATAGAAGTGTGGGTTTACTGGAGGGTAAAAAAACAACTAAACTAACTCGCTTAATATTTGAGTTGGGGAAAAATTGTATCAACAATAAAAATTGAATTTTCGACATTGGTCAAATAAATTTTTCGATCCTACACATAATTGCCGAAATAATCAGAATTCTAGATTACTCCACCTTATGAACACGCTATTCATAAAAAATTTAGATTTCCATGAAACGATTAAATGTTTAATGTGGTTTTAACATGTAGTTTAGAGCGCAACATCTTAAATGGTGACGCCAAAGGGAAAATATTTGCTCACAACTCACTCAGTAAAAGGCTAATGTCATAAACGCATGATCAGGGACATGGTTTAACTCAATGGAAATGTAAAAATGGAAATAACACTTTCAATACTGGGTTAAAGGCAACATCTTAGTCATTACAATATAGACAGCATTGATAATATTCCATTTTTTGATTCGACCCATAGTAACAGAAATTTGCTATTCAACTTTTAGCAGATTTCCCTTATGACGCAATTTTCGAAATTTTAGTATGTATATATATATATATATATATATATATATATATATATATATATACTCAATATTTAGTCGTTTTATGTAAAATGAAAGATCATGTTAGAGGGGAAATATCTCCGTTACTATACGTTGGATCGAAACATTGCACAGAAGCAATCTTATTGAAAATTAAATGTACTATAATTATTGTTATATGCATTTGTTCTTTATCTTGAATATCAGCCTAGATATTTGCGTTTTTCAGTTTTCAGCCTCTCGCAAACCCCCCCCCCCTTTACTCATGTTACATAAGCAATACTCTATTATATAATAAACCACATAAGTCGAAACTTAAATACTAAATATTGTATTCAAGAGACCTTTATTATACGAGGCACATGCAAATATTTCCTCCCCCTCCCCGCCTTAAGGTTTGGGGCTACTGAAATTTGATTGATTAAGATAACGATTATTCGGACTCATTATTAATTACAGTACTAGATAAAGTAAATTGTTTTCAAAATAATTAATATGTTATATTCAGTAATATTAATATTTATTTAACTTATATATTTCAGTAATTGTTTTTCTTTGCGGTGTGAGGCTGGCAGACCTGTCTGTTTACATTTGAAACGCTTCCCGTCGGCAGGTTATTGAAATCGACTGAAATATTTCTTATTTCCTTATTTTTGTATTTATTCACTTAATATTCATGTTGGTGTGTTACCAGTATGTAGATTTATCTATTACTAAACTTCAAGAGGGAAATCTGCTTAGTTTACGCAGTCCTTGCGTGACGGACTTTTTTTTGTCTTTCAGCAAACCCCAACCCTACATTGTGGAATTATAAAAATTAACGGACTTGATCTACAGTTTTACAAGAAACATTTAAAAATGACCCTGTTAACGATCGAACTAACATTAACACACCGACGTTACCAGAAAAATATATATACTCACACATCGCCAGCTTCAGTTATACTTGACTCCTACGTGGTTCATCATCATCAAAAAAGTCTGTCACGCAATAGTGCGTAAACGAAGCAAATTTCTCACCACTGCTTTCACCTCACCATATATTCTCTATTTCTAAATTACTAGCAAAAGTAGAAACGGGGGTTTACTGACGACTGAAAACAAAAAGTACGGATAATTAGCTCAATGTTTGAGGTAGGAAATAATGTTTAGAACTACAATTGCAGAGCTTCAATAGTTTAACAAATTTTGTTCTACAGAAATTTTCGAACCGACTCATTAATTGGGGGAAATTTTGAGTCTTCAATTTGCTTCTCCCACTAACCCCTCCCCTCCTATTCCTAATCCAAATTAAGCCATTAATGAATACGACTCAACGATCTGTTGACTGAAATGCTTAAATATAAAGTATGGTATATGAAATAAAACTTTTCGGTTCAAAAAATAAAATCTTAATTGATGATTCCATCCCACATCGTTTTTGGATTTACCTCTTCTAGAGATCTGTTGAAAACAATATTTGGAGTTTAAGATTGGAGTAAGACAAAAACTGATAATTTAAAAAGGCAATAATCTCGATTAATATTCAAGATAGAGAAAAGTGTAAAGAACAAATTTTATACACAATTTGTCGAACCTACTCAGAAGAAGTGGTGCTTTACAAAACGCTAAAAAACCCCAAAACACAAATCCATTAATATTCGAGTCAGCGAAAACATGGGGCAATGTTGTAGAAAATGAAATTTCCAAAAACACCGGTAATTTAAAAGTTTTCAACGTGACCTGGATATTTCGAATTTTTAATAATTACCTCTTGAAGCTAAAATAATTAATAAAAATTGGAAGAATGATAGAATAATCCGGGAAAACAAATAAATGAAATAAAATTGTGGTAACTTATTTTTGACACACAGTTAGGTTACTTTTTATATATTCGAATAGTCATTGCTGGGGGAGAATATATATATATATATATATATATATATATATATATATATATATATATATATGTATATATGTGTGTGTGTGTGTGTGTGTGTGTGTGTGTGTGTGTGTGTGTGTGCGTGTGTGTGTGCGTGTGTGTACCTTGTACACTTGTAGAAAATAAACTCAACTAAAATAAATTACAAGGTTAAATATTTTTTATTAAAAAAATGAAAATCAAAAGCTTAACCTTAGATTAAAAGTATTTCATTTAAATCATTCTGTTAAATTTTAATGTGATTAAGCTTTTTTTTTTAAAAAATTATATATTTAATAAAATTTTATTAAAAGGGAAATTAACGAGTTGGTTTAGAACAATTAGTAATCTATAAATTGGAAGATATTTGTAGTCATTAACATATTAAACAATGAGAGTCCTGTTTTCACCTCATTAACATCATCGTTATATTCAATTAACATATTATGAAATTTAACGGCATTAGGTGTAATTATGAGGAGCCAACGGCGAACCCATATTGAACCAATAATATAAATTAGAATCTCCCCCCCCCCACACACACACGCGCACGCACGCACACACGTAACCCCGAAGTCGTTATTTATGTCACAGGAATTAATATGACTTTGCCGAAGCCCTCATTAACAATACATACATATTGTACGTATTGTTACAATCGCATATTCATTATAATCATATTTCCATGAAAAGGACGAAATATGACAAGTTCACTGGAATTATTTCAACAGACATCTACCTATTCTGCGAAGCTTGCTCCCGACGAATATATTCATATCCAATTACTATACTAATTAACGTGTTGTTATTGAAACATTTCAAGAAGCTGCATGTTACAATTATACCTCTCAGTGGGCTCACAAACTATCTTGCAGGTAAATGTTGATCAATTGATGGTATAAATTTATAATAAAATTTAACTCTAACGTGAAACTAATTTTCACAGGTATTAGACAAAACCTATTAACCACGTGAAATGTTAACAAAGCAATATAAATGAACAATGACTTTGGTGTATTTTTAACATGAATTAAATGTTAATTGTATCTTCGTGTGCATGTTAGTAGTCGGTTAAATTGGAGTTTATAAAATTTAAAAGTGATAGATTCCAGCTAAGCTTTCTTAAAATAATTATTTTCAGTAAATCTCAATTTTTCTCGTTTATTTTCAAATAAGTTATTTCATAAATGCATAAAAACTGTAATTAAGATCACTAAAGAAAATTTGTAAAAACTGAAACTTTATTTTTATGTTTATACTAGATACATATATTACATATTTATCCATTAAAATGTGAATACAAATGGAACTGCTAATGAATAATTTTTACATCAACCCTCCACGATATTTAGAACTTTCGTATTGAACAAAATGCTAACACGTTAATAGCCGAAATCGTACAATAAGGAGTGAGTGGAGATTTAGATACGGGGAGGGGGTAAACATTTAAAATCTTCAACGCAGTGATTTGAAAATAGTCATAACACCTTCGATGTTCTACGTAAATTAATATCAGTTATATCGTCAATCATTTAAATAACTCGTCAAAATCAATCAAAATTGCAGTCTATAAGCTTCCAGGTAGATTTTTTCAAGCAGAAAATAATCTTTTTTTAATTATTTTTTTTATTTTAGAAAAAAGGCAATTATAGTATGTCTTTCCAATAAATTTGGCAGAGAGACCCACAAAATAATTCAATTACTACCCAACAAGAACAACATTAGAAATATTACTAAAGACGTGGGAGAAATCATTTCAACTTATTATAACAACAGATGACACCTATTAATTTCAGATGTATTATGAAAACAATAAACAAAATCTTTGACAAGGTAGAAATGGTAGAAAGTTTGACAAAGACGAAACTTAACCCAAGATAAAGAAATATATTCACTTAATTATAAACAAATAAAATGTTTTGAACAAGAAAACTGAGATATGGAATTAACATAACATATTTATCAAATATTTTAATTAACATCAGGTCGAATAGATGTAGATGTGATAATACTTCTTCCGGAATCGATTTTTCATAATTCGATCTATTTTCTGTGATATAATTTTTTATACTATGCATCATTTTAATGTATCCATTAATTCAGCTGATTAGTGTAATGTTCTTCAATGTTTGTCTGTTTTAGACCACCTCGGTGGTAAGGTCGGATCTTTTCCTAATAAGTGCTTGGAAAGATGTAGAGGGAAAGTACTTTATATTAGCAGATTTCCCTTAAGGGAAATCAGCTATTGAGGTTGTACTCATGACGGAATTTTCAAAAATTTTCTTCAAATGTCCATCGATCCTACCTAGTATATGACGAAAATGAGGTCCGTTAATACTGTATATATATATATATATATATATATATATATATATATATATCTATATATATATGTCTGTTACCGCTCTCGCGGTCTCTGTTTTTGTTTAATCGTTACCAAACTCGATATTTAGTCGTTTTACGCAAAAAGAAAGATCAAGTTCTTTAACGGCTGAAATCGGACAAGTGAGAGGGGGGGTTTAGAGGGGAGGATTTTCGAAAAATCTCTGTTACTATACGTCGGATCGAAAAATTGTACAGAATCAATCTTATTGAAAATTACATTTACTATAAATATTGGTATATACATTTATTCTCTATCTTGAATATTAACTGAGATATTTGCATTTTTATTAAATTAACGGCTAACGGACGCGAGTGACTTTCCCGCCAAAAGCTCGTTCGGCCGTTTCCTTGATTGTTCGGGACTCGTGAAATTTCTCTATTGTAAACCTTCACATGGGAAATCTGCTTAGTTTACGCAGCCCCTGCGTGACGGACTTTTTTTTCACGTCATTTGTTGATTTACCAATATTTCACTTTTAATCATAGATTGAATTAGGGCCACACTTCGACGAAATGCATAAAAAGGGATTAAAATACAAAGTGTTTTTAAAATCGAGGCATAGTTAATATAAGACTATCCTGAGACTACTAAAACATATGGGCCTAATGAAGCAGAAAATAAATAATGCCTTTATATTATTGAGATAAAAAAAAATACTATGCTTTTAAATCAAATAGTGCTTAAATTTATGGACACAGAATAATTCCAGTTTATAATTGATTTATTTTTTTAATCCTATGACAAAGATTTGGTGGTCACCTTACATTTAAATAGTGTTAGTGTGACCGCTTTATCTAAAGCTTATGTGCGTCGTGTGTTTGTGCCATTCGTCTAGTGGAGGAGAGATTTTTTATTTTCATGAAAATTGTTAACTTTTAATGATGTGTTACAGAAGATTAACGATTGGAGTAAAGTCAAATTGATTAAATGTGTCAAGTGATTGGCATGATATATGAGCTTATCTAATAAATTATGATAATTGTTTCATATGTACAATATTGACATTAGTTACAGTTCATCTAAAATTAAAGTTTCATTAATCCATTAAATCGCTATAATCAGCTCATTTATATTAATTATATAAATATATATTCCACTAAGCACATTGTAATATTATTAGACATAATATTAATTATGAAATTATAACTGAGGTATATTTCTTAATGATAAATTTAATAACTTAATTACTTATTTAAGGCGGACAAATTATAGAATCTAGCAGAATTATTAAGTATTCCTTAGGTGGTTGTTATCGACATAGTAGATTAATTTATGTAACCTATGTATTTCAAAAGCGTGTCATTCTTCTTGTAATGCCAATGTCATTATCTTATTTTTTTTTTCATATCCAAAGAAATTGGCTTGTATTTTGCTGTACATTACTTTAACTGTGGCAAAATGTGTGTTTCTTTTTAATCTGTATTAGTAACTCTAGAGAGGATTGATAAAATTCTTAAATCTGCAAATAACCTGTCCTAATTAGCGTATTACCATAAAGTGGACTTTAATAAATAATATCTTATTAATCACATATATTACCTTGTTAATGGATTGTAATTTTAATCTTAAACTTAACCACTAATGTGTCTTTTTGTGTCATCTTTAACACAACTGTAAAGTCATTATTTTAACTTATTTTTACTTTATTTAAATTTTATATTGTAAATATATTTTTTTAATCATGACTACTGCATGAAGTCTGTCTATTATTGATGCGTTTTGATGGAAATATTTAACCATGTGTGTTTGTTATGTAATTGAGCCCGAAAGTACTCTACCCGAAAAACCTGTAAGACTGGAGTAGTAGCGTCTTTTTTATTTCCTGCCATTGATGATAACCAGCCAAAGTCCCTAGAAATCATATAGTGTTTTTCCCCCTATCGTGGAATTTTAGATAATGCCCAAATGAAAGTGCTTTTAGTGTACATAAATGGAATTTCGTATACACGGTTTTATTTTTGCAGTTTACAAGAACATTAGCATAACAGCAGGAACCACTCAAGAATATCTTACCACGAATCTACCATTTCCAATTTCCAAAGCTATATTTTAGTTAACGACATAATATTACTATTAAAAACATAATATATTCCATTGATTCCATAAATAATTGTCTGTAATGTAATTTAGACGATTTTGGAATGATAATAATTTATTTTTGTAGTGTACCGTATATTTGTCGTATACTCTTTTTTCTCATTATTTTTACTTTAATTTCATATTCGTATTAACATTACAACTCTTATTGATTTTGGAAAAGATGGAATTATTTATTATTATTTATTTGATGTTGATGTTATTTATTAACGTTTACTTTGCACTACTACGGCTAATTAGCACGGGTTATCTACTAAATTAACTCGTATTACCCATTTATTTATTTTCAAACTAGTCTTATGACTTAAAAATATTATTTAAGCTGAACTCCTTTGCTAAGAGAAATCCTGTAAAGCAAATGAAGTGCCTATTTATCTATTTTTGAAACTAGAGCCCCTTAAAAGGCGTCAAAAAGCACACGAGACTTGTAGGCAAATTAAGAAATTTGAATGAACCTGGATATGGTATTTATTAAAGTTTACCTTAATCGTAAAATGACTTCATTATTTTAAATAATCAAGTTCAAAATACACTATTTATTTTATTATTCGTAGAACGTTTTCCAATATCCACAAGCCTATGTGTGTTTCATAAGCCTATTTGTTTTCTGCCCTTCCATTAGTAGTAATGAGAAAACAGAATACAAATACTTAAGGGTTAGTTTTTGTGAGAATTTCACGAGTGAAAATGGTCTTCAGAAAGACCGAAAGCACTTTCCCGAAATAAATACACAGCTGTTGATTTGCGATATTATCCTGGCCATTGGAAATGGTGTCCTCGTAGGAATCTAAGAAAATACATAAATTGGCAGAGAGAAAGCAGTGCGAGATCTTTTGAAAGGATACTGTTGGCAGTGGCGGGGCTAATGAGAAGAAATGCGTCTGGGAGTCGGGAACCTCCGGCCATAATATAAATCCTTATTAGTTGTGGTTTATTATTTGTAATAAGATAGTGCGGACAATGGAAACACACATAGGCCCAGGGAGATACACACACCTACCGGAGACGTTTCTAATATAGTTTACCATTATGGAGCTAGACAATAGTCCGGGCCTGCAAGGGTCTTGTATTAAATAATCTGAGGCTGCATTGTGTGGCGGGGCTGAGCGATCCACTTCTCATTATGGAGGGAACAAAATAATAAAGGTATGACCGTGTTTAAAATTAGTTTCGGGCAGTGTTGGAGGCTTCTCATGGGAGGAGGCGCGACATTGTCCGCCTTCCTTGCAAATACAATGCGAGCCGTAACAATTATAGTGGAGCTGTTGTAAATGGATGTGAGTTGCCGGCCATGGCCACACAATAAAATTGATTCTGAGCGGCCGACCAATCAAAACGCCTTATTTAAAACCTTTTCAGTTTTTTTTTCTTCTTTTTTTTCTGTGTGTTGCTATTTTTACCATTTTCTTTTTAGCTTTTTTGCTGCATTACGGTGGCATCTCGGAACAGTGTCATTGCCTTGGAAGCGCCATAAGCTACGGGTGGAGAAGAATTCTTCACAGTGTGTTTTCTTTTCTTTTTTTCAAATCACACTTTCTAGTATATCAGAACTGCACACTGGAGACATTCTTTAAACTTTGAATAGTTTTATAATAGGAGATTTTAACTGTTAAATGACTAGTCAACAGACTTTTATTTTTAATACTGAAGGGAAATCCTAGGAAGATTATATTTTTTTGTGAATGATTTTGGGTGTTTGCATATTCCATAAAAAGCTCCCAACTAATAATGAAAATTGCTGCCTGGTTACCTTTTGTCTATCATTCTGTTATCTACAACTTGAAAACTGAGATAAAACAATAGTAATTACTGGGATCGATAGGATTTAAATTTCATATACGAAGTGAAGAAAGTGTTGTATCGCGACAATATTCGGATTTCAGATTCCAAAAGGACTAACCATTTTGACCCCATTATGACTAGTTTCAACTAGGCGTCTGTACACATATCATGCATAACTCAAAAACTGCTAATCTTAGAATGTTGAAATTTCACCTTTGGGATTGCTGTAATGTCTAGTTATCCAGCTTCCTATTTGATTAAAATCGACTAATGGGGAGGAGATGAGGGTGCGGGATGGGGTTGAGAAGATGATGGAAATACAAAGATTTTCAATTTCTGCATACATATTTGAGATACAAAAACATTTATGGTGGGGTTTCGTTTATCATAAAAAACTCTATAAACATTTGTCTGACATTTTTTTTATCAGATACATTGGAGTCGAGATATCGTATAACATGTTAAGATTTAAATAATTTTAAACGATTTTTTTTGTTGTGATTTTGTTGATTAAATTTAGTATGAGTTCTTCAGTATTCCTCTCTAGTAGTTTCTTGTATGATTTTCTAATGTCATGGAGAGCCCAGATAAGATTTTTAGATTTTCTACTGCATTAATGAGCATATCGAACCTTGTTATGGGGTTTTGAAACCCCCCTTTAAAACCAACTCATTTTTCATTATATGGAGAAGTTTAATAATTGGAGATTTCAACTTTAAAATTACCACATTTCAAGATTCTTGTGATTTCTTTGTTATATATTTATTGGGGTCAAAATGTGAGAAGAATTCGTCAGTTTGACTACTTCATCGATCATCGCTGATCCTTCTTGAAAAATTTAAACGTTTCAAATTTTGAAATAAATTATGAAAATACAAGTATAAAACATATATGTTCAAATACTTTCTCCAAAACTAGTTATCTATGATTTTAGTCTTTAAAATACCTTATAAGTGTTAACCAATCTCCTAAATCCCGAAAGAATTAAATATCTTAACATTTTAAAACAAAAACAACATCTTACCGATGTGATTAACCTCTTTTGATTTTAACGCTTATAATCTTAGCTTCAAACTTTGTAATTAACTATAACAATATGCTGGTATTTACTATTTTGACAAGGGTTGAAAAATTGTCCAGTAGCTCAATTTCGCATGTCGTAGACTGTACTGTACTAGCATTTTACAAAGCTTGCCTAATGTACAAGTAGTAAATACGTTTAAGTGTACTTAACCCGGAATTTCTAATTATAACGTAAAGCAAAAACATTAAAATCTCAATGTTGGTTGTTTGACTCCAAGGTACGTCATATTCTTTGACTATAGAATTGGGTTACCTAAAATCATGACTTCGGGAAATAATTTACGTCTTCTCCTAGCAAACAGAATAACATTAGTCTTTTGACTATTTCACTTAATTTTCCACTTATTATAATAACTGGTTTATTTAGACAATGGAGAGACCGTTTATATGATTTAAAAATAGATCGAATAGTATGGGACCCAGTACTGATCCTTGCGAGAGACCTACTAAAATGTGGGAGAGGTTAGATCTTGGGTTCGGAATGGAAACATAAAGATATCTAGAGTTTTTTTTTATATTCTTACGATATAAGATCTGTTCATGAGATAGCACCAATGTCTTGACTCAATATGAATAAAAACGCTGATACAGTATGTTTTATTTTTTAAATAATGAGTCGTTGAAAAATATTAAAATGAGATATGAATAAATTATTCATACAGGAACGAATCTTTACATTTGAAAATTACGCTTTCCGAAATTATATATAAGAACCGTCTTCCTTATCTTGTAATATCTTGCAGGACAACGTCTGTCGAGTCCACTAGTTCTATATAAAGATAACAATTTTTATGTTCCATCAATATATTTACATTTTATTTATCTGAAAAGCTGAAAAGGGTTCTAGAGAGCCATTAAAAAGCCGCTATAAAGAAAGGAACTATATACTTTTTGGTGGATTATTATAATAGAGGACTAATTTGTTGACAGATAGTTGGGTTGAACGCACGCCGGCCAATGGTCGTAAAGATGGTAGTGACCTGTGTTTAGGAGCAATATCCAGCCATAAGTCTGTCCTCACCCCGAGAACCAGTAACTGGCAACTAATAGGCCTAGCTTACTTGCGCACTTCAAGTACTGGGTACCTAGGCCGTGTACCTGTTTAGGGCCAAGCACCAACTTAATGCCGTACTGACTGCTGAAGATCACCCTAGAACCGATGAATTGTTGCTCCTTAGACTCGAAACGGTAGGCCATTTACTTCTAGGAATATTTACACAAGGCGTAATTTGGTTTACGACTGTCGCAGTTTGGAGTAAAAGAATAATTTTTGTTTAAATAAACTGTTAAAGTTATTCTGGCTCTGACATTTTCAGTAATATTGCGATGCAAATAGAAAAATAAATCGCTTTCGTGAATAAAACAAGGTAATGTGTGGTTTTCATTTTGAGCGACTGAGGTACTACAGGCCATAAACTAAGAGAGACCATCACGTTGGAAAGGCAAAAACTAAGAAGATTTCCTACGCGCTGAATGACCTCATCCTCATCATATATTCTCTATTTGTAAGTATAACTCCTATGAAGAGAAGTGGGAGTTTACTGATGGCTGAAACCGATTAAAAAGGTCATCAATTAAAAATGTTACAATAATTGTAACACAATGTTTACGTTGTAGGGAGAATAGAACAGAATTCCAGTGCGAATTCAACAACTTGCATAAGAATATTTTCCTACATTAGTCAAGACTCAGTATTTAAATAAAGGTCTCCAAATTGACTCATGAAATGTTTGTTCTTGCGCAGATCAGAAGACCGGCCATACTGCAATAAATAAAGTAAAAATAGAATACTTTTTATTTCATTTTCTCTCCTTTGTGTGGCAAATATGTTTTCTAACTTTCTGGAAGACACATTATTGAAAACAACTAAAAAGCGACAAGGAACGAGCTAAATATTTTATCTACTAAAAAATTTTTAGAACATCAATTTTAGAGTATCAACAGTTCTCTAACATTTTTCGATGCGACTCATAATAACGGAGATATTTCCTTGATAAAACCAATATTAACAGTGATATTGACAATATGTGATTTATCCTTAATGGAAACCTCCCCAGCCCTAGTTCAAAATTAAAATTGTTATACAACATTTATTGTACCTAAAGATTAGTGACTTCAGTTATTATACTATTCGTGTTCAGAATTATGGATAAAGAAGAAACGAACACTAACAAAAGATAGTTTTCATAATAGAATAGGAACATAAGAAAACAGACATTTAAATTATACATAAATGTTTCACCCCCATGGAAACTGTAAAACTTAAATGAAGAATTTTAACTTAAAATCAACTTCAAAGACTCTTTTGCAACATGTGAATTAATAACTATATAGATAAATAGATATTATAATAGTAGTTTTCAATTTATTTTATTTAGAAAATAAAGGATCTATATTAAGCTGTGTAAGTCAAAACTGGAACAATGTTAAATATGTAACCTATGAATAAGTAGTATTTTGTTCAATTAAACGTTGACTTGGAAAAACAAAACCAAGTTAATCTAATGACAAATTTAATTATGGGATATTTAAATAACAAATGTTTTTTAAATAATAGCACTTTTTGAATGAGGTGCTTGATCAAGAAGTGTTACAAATAAAGATGTATTTTTTTTTTGTGTGTATTTCCTATAAAAAACATCCCATGCATATTTGCATTATAAGTGCATTTTGTCAAATCATTTAACATTTTTACATAATTTTATATATATATATATATATATATATATATATATATATATATATAAATATATATATATATATATATATATATATATACATATTAAAAATGTAAATATGAAAATGAAAATTAAACTTTACAAAAAATTTAAATAAGAACAATTAGGAATACAATTAAAAAACCAATAAAAACAAAATTAAGTGATATTAATATTAAATTATTTTTCCTCTCTCAGCTTAAGAATATCATAGGCTACTGCTTTTAATAAATTTAGATATTTTGAAAATAAAATATCAGGACTGATAGGAAAGAAGATGTATACTCACTCTTTTATAATATTTTTTACAGTAAACAGAAACAAAATAAATTATAGTGGCTTTTTACACAACTTTAAAATATCAATAAATATTGTTTTTGTTGTTTCATTGATTCTTAAGTGATAAACCGACAATAAATAATTAATAATTTTATTTTATTTTTTTTCAAGAAAGAAAGTTTGTCGCTTGTATAGATTTTGACTCTTACATCCATTTACTACAATGAGACTCGCGACCGCAATAGCGAATTTCCATTAGAAAATTTGTTGAAAATGAAATTATTGCTTAGTTTTAACTGCTCATATTTATATAAAGGCTTTTCGTTGGTCGGTCCCCAGTTCAACAGGCGTGGGTTCTATTAATTTATAGTAATAGTTAGTCTCATATATTAGTCGTTATATTTAGTATATTGTGAAGGCGTCGCAATTGTCACTAATTAAGGCCAATTTGTGGGGTCCGTGGAGGCCAATGCCTTATGGAAAAATTAGAGTAATTAATTCTGAAACGTTAAGTTAACTAATTTCTCAGTGTTGTGTGTTACTATCTAAAACTCCTGTTTAACATCTGCAGGAAAATCTAAAAGAAATTTTTATTCGAGTTTTGCTATCTGTTTAATATTATTTTTCGTAAAATACCGTGTCTGAACTTAAACAGTGTTTTGGAGAGGTTAGATTCTTTTGTAGCAAATTTGTTGTTTCTAATGTATTCCGAAGAGTTACAATTTAAATTACTCTTTATTACGCAAATTATACTCATGTGAACGTTAACAATAAATAAAATAAGAATCAAATGAATAAATACCTAAATAATTAATAATTGAAAACAAAAACCATTAAAACTACTGTTATTTTACCTGGGGAAATGCATTTTTGATGATCAAAGATCAAACAACAAACTTAAATATAGTGAGAAGTTAAATGAAAGTAAAACACATAAGTATCGGATTGAATCTTGGTACTTTTTGTTCAAATGTACAGAAAAAATGAAAAATAAGTGTTATATAAAACACTTCACTGGTCTAGTTATTGAAGAACTCAAATTATCTGAATTATATAAGAATATAAATATCATTAAAATTCTAACATTTTAAAACTTTATATTATGACATGATATATGAGTGAAAAGAATGAACGATTCCTTATTTATATGTATGGTATGATCATTTTTCCAGAATTTTCATTCATAGAAAAAAAATTCATTCTATAATCCGTTTATATCCAAGATGGAGAAGAAGAACATGGTATAGAGTATACCATTTTTAGATGAAACATTTGTGCGCGTGTGTATATATGTATATATATATATATATATATATATATATATAAAATGCCTGACTGTCGTATTTTTTGTTGATCGGTACCGATTTTGACCGTGACCATGTTTGGTTGAAGCGGACCTAGAAGGATGAAATAATAAAATAAAAAAAGTCTAAATATTTTCGTTATCATTACTATTTAATATACATAAATAAGTTTGTGATATGACACAGTCAAATAATGCTATAGCTTGAAGAGAGGGCGTAATCAAAAATTCGAAATATCAGCGTTAATTTGAATCGTATTGAAAAAAAGTGCATGTATCTAATTATTCTTTAAATCAATTATTTAATTACCTGTAATTGTTGTTCTATAGATTGCTTCTCTAATTATAGTTACACATGAAGGAGTAAATATATCATCCTAATAATGGAAATCACCATCGCATCAGGGTACAAAACTAAATAAATAAAATAAAAAAACTACTATTGTACTAGTATATAGGAATAACTTAATTTTTTTATTAAAACCATTTTAAATTATTGTCTTTACTACTAGTCTAATGTTTATTTATGTTTGTTTATGTCTTATTTTTATTACTAGTATTTAATGATTATTTGTTGTATATAATTTTTATTTGTTGTTTCAGTTTTTATTATTTTTCTATAATTTTGTTTTCTTTTTACATCTCCAAGATGCGGGTGCTCCTGTATAAATAAATAATAATAATTATAGTTAATTTCCACTGCTTTGGTAGGGATTTTCAAGGAATTTTATCCCCAATAATCTCATGTACAATTAAATTTTCAATCGTTTTATAACTGGAGAAGCAGAAAATATAATTGGGACAATATCATCAGCATATCATTCCAGCAGGGCGAAATATGTTCAGGTTACGCAGCTACTGCGTGGCGGTTTTATTTAATTCATCATTTAGGAGGGATCGATTGGGTTTGAAAAAATATGTTGAACGACACGCCACGAGATTAACACCACTAGCGGATTTGTTAATAGAGAAATCTGCTAATAATATATATTACATTTGGTGAAACCCGGCTGGTATATGCAGAAAGCATTGTTTAAAGCGGCCAATAGCCCAACAATAAATAACGAACCCCCTAAACCTCAGCCCTAAATTACATAATAATACAGCCTTAATAAATTCATGGCTGCAATAAATATAAATTGAATATTATTCTCAGCTTCTCTTCCGGCAATATGGCGACTCCAATAAATATATTTTATTCTAATTCAGTTGTAGACTACTTTATCTAAGGCTGAAGTTGATATGATAATAGGCGATCCATAATTTCTTTTTCTATTCTACATTAATCATCTCAATATTTACAATGCTCCACATATATGCACATAAGTTATTAATCTCCTGTAAAATGTCATACATCTCAGCAACAACGCTGGTTAAAAAGGTTGATAACATATGTAAGCTAAACAGATGCTCATAAAGGCATTTCCTTCAGCTCCAATATTTAATTTAGAGCCAATTTAGCTGATTTCCCTAAAAATATACATATATTTATTTATCTGTTAACCCGTTAGTGGTTGTCATTTTAGTCTGATTGTTACCAAACTCGATATTTAAACGTTTTATGCAAAAATGAAGACCAAGTTCGTTAAAGACTGAAATCCGTGCCGAAAGAGGGAGTGGGTGGTTAGAAGTGTGAATTTCGAAAATTCGAAATGTTTCTATTGTTACACATCGGATGGATGGACCAAATCATTCTAAGCTTAAATAAAATATTTAAATGTGAGATACATGCCAATTTGTTTAGCAACGACGTCCAATCAATATTTTATGTTCTAACACGAAAATAATTATTTGCTCTTTACCATACATGATATTTAACCCTTTCTGTCAACACTAAAGATCATATTTGTTAGTGGCTGAAATAGGGACAGGTATAAAAGGGGTTCAGATAGGAGGGGGATTCTAAAATTCAAAATATATCCATTATAATATGTCAGGTCATAAAATGATATATATATATATATATATATATATATATATATAAATATATGTTTGTGTGTGTGTGTTTTTAGTGATTTAGACGGGAAGCCTATTGAGGTTGTTCTCATAACGATATTTTGTTTTCGTTATATATATATATATATATATATATATATATATATATATATATATATATATATATCAGACCTGGAATAGTGGGGGTTTCGAGGGGGAGCCCTCTCCTTGATCGGGTTTTTTACATAGGCATCGAGAATATGTGGTATGCAATTACAATTATTTATCATCAGCACGTGGGAAATCTGCTTAGTTTACGGATCCCCTGCATGACAGACTATTAAATACCTTGATGTAAATATTATTTCTATTACAGTGTCACCATTAGAAACGAAAACCCATTTATAAAATATCTGCGAAGGCAGGTATGCTGAGAGTTCACTCCCAAGCGCTGAGGTAGAATATGAATATTTTTATATCACTCTATTATCTATTTTTCTTTTCGTAAGTACCTTACATGAGTAAAAAAAATACAAGTAACTTCTTTAGTTTTCGTGTTACAGAACAGTAATATGTAGGGTATTTCTTAATCACCTGGATTAGCTTTTTTTTTCTTTTTTCTATAATTATCCTTTATTGAATAACAAGAAATTTACAAAATAATTCATAGTGTTCCTCCTGACCACTGCAATATTACAAAAATAAACAACATTTTCTATTTAAGTAGAAGATTGTTATAAATGCAATTGACTAATAGTAGGCAGTCATATTACAACTTAGTGAATATCAGTTATTTTAAAAATTTACAAATTTAAGTGATCTTATGAGCTAATAATACTAACAAGTACAGACTTTCTTTAGATTATTTAATATAATTTGAGGTAAAATAGGGATTAAGATAAAGGTGTTACATGTTATAGTCTAGCCTACTGAGCATTTATTCAATCAGTTTCTTATTTTAGAGTAAAATGTGCTTAGTTCGTTTGTGCACGTACCTTGCAGTGCTTTGTTTGCTATAATTACCTATTTCATTGATGAGTGAGTTATCTTTGTGTTTACAAGATTTGAAAAACTTAGTGGTTAGCTTACTGATATATGTCTTTATCATTGGTAAGTTTGAAATTTGATGTAATTTTCTTATTCTTCTATGATAGGGAAGATTATACACAATTCTCAGGAAATTGTTTCGAAATATTTGTAGCTTTCTTAAATTAGTATTTGATATATAGCTCCATATGGAGCAAGCATATATTAATACTGATCTGATGCAGGCTCTGTATAACATTAGTTTATTCACAGGGGTAAGTTTCGATTTACGATTAAAGTAAGGGTTAATCGGGCAGATAACTTTGTTAGCTTTATCACACGTTTTATTTGAGTGTTCTGTGAATGTTAATCCTTTGTCTAGCGTTACGCCTAAATATTTAATACATTTCGCTCATGTTATAGGATTATTGTCAAAGTTTGATTGCTCTGGAATTTTCTGTCTTCCTTTTGTAAAAATAATAGCTTTTGTTTTAGCTTTATTGACTTTGATTCTCTAGTTAGTAAAAAAATTGGATAATTTGTTGAAGCTACTATGGAGTCGATTTATTATTGTATCTATTCTGTAGGAAGACGTGTATATGCCCGTGTCGTATGCAAAAAGGGATAAAGTAGTATTCACAGTTTTAGGAATGTCGTAGATATAAATAATATAGAGAACTGCACTAAGTGCAGATCCTTGAGGTAGGCCCGCCTCCATTTTTTTGGTCGATGAATAGGAGTAAATTATTTTGACACAAAATGTTCTGAGTTAACAAGTTTTATTAACTTAACCTGGATTAGCTAAATAACAGTTTACACGTAACAATTGAAATACTTTAGACTTTCTACGCTTTCATTAAAACCTTGTTCTTTGTCTGATTGAAGTCATATTGATATGAACGGTCCTCTTTTTCGTAATTTAATAGGTTGGACCTACTGGGCCAATTCTAGATTGTCTTGCAACTGGTATCATAAAATAAATGTTATTAGAAATACTCGGTTTCTAGGTGATGGGTAATACGAAATCGTATTTCTACAATTTTCCTGGATCACAGTCTCTGGGCTTTATGAATGATGTGTTCCATTCCAAAAAAAAAGTGTAGTGTTAAGAGGAAGATAACGATCCTTGGGTTGCGTATAATATTCCCATTAAGGATAGGTAATCGATATTTGGATGATACGTGGGCGTGCTTATGTGATTAGCATCCGTATCTATGCGGAATAGTCGAGTGACGTATGGTGTGTTTATAGTATACAATAACTGTCACATGGCTAAGCCCTGAGGTACTCCTTCCTAAATCAACTCCCCAACTCGATTTCGGATAATACTTTTAAGGTTTAAAGCCCAAAAACCTAGACTAATTTATTTATTTCTCTGGCGATAAATCGCATAAAATAATTATTTAAGAATTTACAAAAAAAAGAAATACTTTTAATCAATAAATCATTCCAGTGTTTGCTACAACGTATGCAGTGCTTTTGGCATTATCGGAAATTTTACTATCCTACAAGAACATATTTGAAATAATTATGAATAAAGGAGATGCTATTTTTAATTTAGCATCAAGATATTTTTGTTAAGTCTAGTGTTTTTAATTTCTGTTGTCAAAGATACAAAAATATTATTCATTAATAAATAATGTTCTGAAGCATTAATCAACAGCCTACTCCTTTATAAGATGAATGATGTGGTTATTTTCCATTTCTGAAAATAACGATACTTAAATCTCATAACCAGTGCATTTCTCTCCCCCTCTTTCTCTTTTTCAACTATATAGTTTTATAAATACTTATATATTTTTTAATGTATTCCTTGGTTAATTACCCAGGTGTAAAAGAAATTCATATTCTCCGTACAGTTTTTATCTAACATGTATGTTATACTAAAGTGTATTAATACATTGTATTACTTGTATAGGTATCAATGATAAACATCTTAGGTATAACAAATATCAGAAACAAAATAACCCTTGACAAATTATATAAGCACAAGTACAATTTGTCCGAAGAAAGATTATATTTGCCTTTGCGTAAATTATGCCAATGTCATTTTCCTTTTATAAATGACTCTAAAATATATTTAATAAATCTGTTGTTAGTATTATAAATTTGATTTTTTTCTTTTTATATAACAAATTGTTTTGTTAGAAACTCCTTTGTTTCTACTGGCCACTCTCACTGATTTTTAATAATATGACCAATAAATAAACACCTAATTTTTTTTGTTAGTGTACATTTGTAGAGTAAGTGTTATGCAGTTTCTAACGCAATTTTGTCGCAAGGGCATGTATTAGCGTTTCAAAGGTAAATAACAGTTGTTAATACCTGTAGTACTCTGCAAATGTTGTGTGTGTGTGTCTGTGTGTGCGTGCGTGCGTGTGTGTGTGTGTGTGTTTGTGTATTATATACCCAATAACGTAAACAACTACACGTAAACAAACTAATACGGTGACCAGACATATAAAATCTACTGACCAACGGAAATCTACCTCAGAACAACTTTTTGACGGGCTTGAAGATGGTGCCATTGCATCGAAAGCGCTTGCCAGCTGTACTCGATCATCAGCCAGTGACGATGGTCTCCACCGACAGGTATGGCAACAATATATATATATGTTGAGTAGGCCTCCTCCATCTCTGCTAGTCGCCAGTAGTGGCCCCAAAGCCGTGGTGTTAACGTCAATTATACAGCAGAAGGTAGGATAATTGTTAATTTATAGTAACTTTTTTATAGGGTATACATGTGTTTGTTAATGTTTAGAGTATTTATTCACTTTAACTATTTTAATTAATTGAACTATAATATATATATTTTTTTTTTTTTAATGTTTGACTTAGATTCTAGTAGTTTTAAGTTAGGACGTTTTTTCTAAGACTGATTTTAGTATGAAATTCTATTTTGTTAAATATTTTAAAATGTAATTGTTGGATGCATAACTTGGCCTAAGCTTGTTTCTTTGTTGTTTGTTGGTTAGCACCTGATGATGGCACGTTAGTGCCGAAAGGCCTTGTGCGTGAATAAATAAATTGGTGGGAAGACTTCGTGTTATTGAGACCTGTTTTCCCATATATATATATATATATATATATATATATATATATATATATATATATATATATAAATTGTTTTGTTTCACCTGAGATTCATAATAGTTGATTTCTTCATAGAAGATTTTTTTTTTATTGAATATGTGGCATTCTAATATTTGTCCATACGTATTTTATTTATTTTATTTTATATATTTTCAGTATTTTTTTGTTATACCTCAATGGATCTCTCAATATCCGTGTTTTATTTTAGGATTTGACTTAAGTACATTTATTATATTCACTTCTTTTAGAAATTTATTTTGTGTTTTTATTTATTGTTATTAATAATATTAATGACCGTTAATGTATAGAAATTTTATTGTTGTTATTGTTTTTCACTTGTAGCTCTGAAGATGGAGTCAATAGTCTTCGAAAGCGCTTAGCGCCGAAATAAAAATTTGTGAAGAATTGGACGTCTATTTTCTCTCCCCAAGTATTTTATGGCTCATTTGTGGATAACATATTTGTAACTATTTTTTTTTTCTGTTTTCTTTCCTCAGAACATTAGAATAACATAATCAACTTCCTAGTGAAACCAAATATATCCAGTTAGAGTCGGGTGTTGACTGAAGGGAAACTTAAAAATTCACCCTTAATTTTTGTTTTAGATAAAAATGTATATAGCAGTAATTACAATTTACTATTTAGAACTGCAATTGTAAACCATTCGAGTGATTGCAAACACAATACAATAAATATTTTGAATTGTTTTAATCCTTATCCATTTTCAGACAATAACGAACATGATCTTTAGTTTTACTGGAATGGTTTTACAGTAGGGTAAAGAGCTTTACTCTTGAGCGTTAGCTTTTAGAGAAATCTATTAATACGATTTTAATTATAAGCTTTTAAAGAGTTATTGTGTTGCTTACTAGGATAAAAATAGCATAGAATGCACTAAAATGTCATCTTTGTGTCGTTATAGCATTGCTTTTTTTTTTAAACCGTAACTTTTGGCTTTTGAGCAAAGAACTGGAAAATATTGCAACCATTGTACTTATTCCGGAAATACATTTGTTATCTTTGTGCTAACATTTGTGTCCATACATTCCAAAATGATTCCAATATAATGAGCTGTAGGATCCTTAAATTGAACATTTGTAGGAACTAAAGACTTATACCGTTAAATTGAAAATAAATGGCTGCCTATATCATTTCTGAGCCGCTTGCAGTTGCGCACGCCCGCCTCACAAGTCGCTTTAAAAAGTATTTGGTGTATCTTACGACCTGCACACCCAGCCAAGATAATAATCTTAAATCCAATACGCGGGCACACCTGCTTTATACGGCTTTAAGAGTAGGATGTAAGACGGAAACTTTGAAATATATTTCGAACAAGAAGTGCACAAGGCGCTGGTTGCCAGGAAATGAGAAATATTTGGCCTAGTATTGAATGGGTCAGTTGTTCCAATACAATTCCATAAAAACTTAATTATTATTTTTTTAATGTTTATGAAAAAAAAATACTTTATGTACCAATTTAAAACATAAATTTTCAATTTATTTACTTAAATTATTTACAGGAAAATTGTTAATTACATATGCTATTATGTTAGAAAATTACCAAAAATAATCTTATAGATGGAGAAGTGAAATGTATCCAATTCACCAATCTTGTAGAGTAGTAAGGGAGGCTGATCTGATCATCTGAACAAAAAGAGGTATAAGGTAAAATGCAGCTGAAGAAAATTAATTCTAATCATAATTTCTTTATATCTGATAAGAGCACAGAAATTCACAGTTTAGAGCTACTTTCTATATTTGTTAGTGTTCCTATTACGAACGAAGAAATAAATTATTGTGATTACTTCAGTTTCTGTAACCCTTATTGGGTTTGAGGAATTCTTATATGTGTTTCAGCGTCACTTTCTGAATCTTGAGAAAATTCTTCTGGAGCGGAAACTTATAGAGTTCTCATTAGTTTGTGTACTATGAATAGGGAGGGGAAATTTACAATACTACGGACTCTTCAGTTTCTGCAAATCTGTAAGGAATGGAGACATTCGCAACATTGTGTTCTCTTCAATTTTTGTAGAACATATGGGCGGAGGAGATTCACAATATTGTGGCTCTCTTCAGTTTCTGCATAACAAATGGGAGCGGAGAAATTCACAAAATTGGTTTTTTTTTTCTTCAGTTGCTGAATAACAAATGGGGGTGGAGAAATTCACAATATGTTTTCTTCAGTTTCTGCATAACAAATGGGAGCGGATAAATATACAATTATGCATCTTAATAATGTCTGAATAACTGATAAGGGCGGAGACATTCCCAATACTGTGATCTCTTCAATATTTGCATAACAAATAGGGGGGAGGAGAGTTCTCGATATTGTGCTTTCTTCTATTTTCGAATAACAAATTGGGGGGGGGGTTCACAATATTGAGCTCTCTTCAGTTTCTGCAAATCTGTAAGGAATGGAGGCATTCGCAACATTGAATTCTCTTCAATTTTCGTAGAACAATTGGGGGGGGGGCAGAAATTCACAATATTGGGGCTCACTTCAGTTTTTGCATAACAAATGGGAGCAGAGAAACTGACAATATTGTTTTTTTCTTCAGTTTCTGTGTAATAAATGGGAGTGGAGAAATTCACAATTTCTGAATAACATATATAGGTGGAGCCATTCACAATATTGTGTTCTCTCAATTTTCAAATAACGAATGGGGGAATTTCCAATATTGTGCTCTCTTCAATTTTCTTATAACAAATTGGGGGAGGGATACTCACAATAGTGTGCTCTTTTCATTTTCTGTCTAACAAATGGGAGGGGAGAAATTCACAATATTGCTTTTTCTTCAGTTTTTGTTTAACAAATGGGGGTGTGGAAATTCACAATATTGATTTTTCTTCAGTTTCTGTATAGCAAATGAGGGTGGAGAAATTCTCAATTATGTGTCTTTATAATGTCTGAATAATTGATTAGGGCAGAGACATTTCCAATATTGCGATGTCATAAATTTTTGTATAACAAATACAGGGGAGGGGAGTTCTCAATATTGTACTCTCTTCAATTTTCGAATAACAAATTGGGGGGGGGGTCACAATATTGAGCTCTCCTCAGTTTCTGCATATCTGTAAGGAATGGAGGCATTCAAAATATTTTATTCTCTTCAATTTTTATATAACATCTTAGGGGGGGGGGGTCACAATATTGGTCTCCCTTAAATTTATGTATTTCAAATGGGGGTGCGGAGAAGATTCACAATATTGTGCTCTCATCAGTTTCTGCAAAAAAAATGGAGGGGAGATATTCATAATATTGTTTTTTCCTCAATTTCTGCATAAAACAATGGGGTCCGCAAAATTCATAATTTCGTGTCCCTACAATGTCTGAAAATCTGATGGTGGCGGAGACATTCACAAAATATTTTTTTAACAAATATGAGTGGAAAAATTAACAATTATTTTTATTATTAAATTGATTTATATCTCTAATAGTGGCAATAAATTCGAAAATTTTAATCCTACTCAATGTATGTCCTAATGATTGCAGGAATATATCGTTTTGTGTTTTATTAGTTTTTGAATATCTAATATGAGTGTAGAAATTAAAATTTTGGGTCCTCTTCTACAGCTGTATACAAAATAAGTACGAAGAAATGCACAATCCTTTGTATGTCTCAACAACAAGGCCCATGTTAGAAACTAAGCATAATTGATCAATTTCTGTTCTTAAAAAATAATGAAAATGAAAAAAAAAAATCAAGCGTTTATTAAGGAAGAATCATAAATAAACTGAAACTTAGAGCTGAACTCGAGCAAATAATGAATACAGATGATAAGTCAAACATCACAGATTTTATCTTAGTTAGTGATAAAGCCGCTTCAGAGTTCTATTCGGCCACTTATCTATTCCATCAGTCAGTGACTTACTGTATTATTATATCTCATATCAGCCTGAGTTCGTGTTGTGATTCAAAATGACCACAAAGTAGATCTGGGATTACAGTTCTGTCAGTCCAAATGATTTTAATAATTGAAGACTACACGGGGGAAAAGAGCCCGGGA
The DNA here is from genome assembly GCA_019009955.1 of Riptortus pedestris. Taxonomy (NCBI): domain Eukaryota; kingdom Metazoa; phylum Arthropoda; class Insecta; order Hemiptera; family Alydidae; genus Riptortus; species Riptortus pedestris. The sequence goes on along the minus strand of CM032229.1, from coordinate 143,298,944 downwards.
GCTTAGTAAAAGCTTTCTTTACCTTTTAAGAAATCGAATTGATTCCAAAGAGATAAAAAAGTTGTTCACTCACGATCTGTTTATCACGACCCGTCTGCCGAGGGCCGGGAGGAACGGACATAATCTAGATGATCGTGTGAACAACTCCATGTCTTAATTATTTACTGTAAAAATACATTAATTAGGATTCTTGAATAACTTTGAGCCGGCAGCCTGTCCTCCTACTTGTTAGGTGCGTGTTGATAAGCAAACCGGCACGTCAGCACCTCGAAAATATTTGCATATTATCGAAATTAATCTGGGAATTTTAACATCTAACTGACATGAACAGCGGTAGCAAAGCGTATATAATGAGTAAATTGGTACCTTGTTTTTTTCTTTATTGCCGTATTTCTTTCTTTTAAGCGATAAAAAAAGTCCCTTAAGTGGTGAGTTATTTCTATAATCTGGAAGCGGCATTATTCTTCAGTAGTGTCTATAACAATGGGACGGAATTTACCTTCTTTTCGTGTCTTCCAAACACCGACCTTAATGTATGGTTTAAAAGCACTTTCAGCAAGCCCCGACATTTGCTAATCCGATTTTCTCTTTGAGTAGCCGAGCCACTAAACTGTTTATATTTTTAACTCCTGTTTACATACGTTTCTTTGTTCTGGAGAAATAAAGAACAGATGGTGGCCTTAAACCGTAGACTAAAAGTACCTTGTAAGGGTTTGACGCTCAAATTTGATTGGGGGGGGGAGTTATAGTGGAAAATATAAAATCCGAAATTCACTGTAACTATGAGTGTGATTTAAAAAAATAATCTTGTCAATCTTGTTAACCATTTAATTTTCTTTAAATATTTTTCAATTCATTTTTTCCCTATCTCAAATATTAACCATGCTACTTGCATTTTTAATTTTCTGTTGTTCTGTTGATTGTTCCAACGCCTACTCATATTAATCTGATATACGATGAAAAATTGTCCCTAGCTTAAAACTGAAATGGGTTTCATCAAAGCTTTACATGGGACAATATGTTCGATGTGACATCTACAAAGATTGTATTTTCTTGACTATTCAATATTTACTTAAACAAATACTACTCTCAATACTTAAACGATTCATATAAAGCTAAAGATAATCTTTCTTGAAAATCAAGTAAAGGGTTGGAACCGCCAGTATATATGATACTGTTGTCATATCTATCGGTGAATACCGTCGTCACTGGCTGTAGTAAAGATGGCAAGCCCTTTCGATGCAAAGGCACCATCTTCAAGCCGTCTAGAGTTGTACTGGTAGAGTCAGTAATATAATCGTTCGTGTCAATCATTTAAATTCTTACAATTTGTATTCAATATACTTTTTCTTTCATTTTAATATTAACCGAGTTATTTGTTTTCTGCCTTCAGTCAACCCCATTCCTACTCTCGGGGTTTTGTGTTATCGACAATTGTAACACTAATCATCTCATGCCAAACCTGAATTTCAAGTTTCCGGTAACCACCTAGGTTTCAAAATTCGTGCGGAAATAGAAAATCTAATTTAGGGTGACTACATCACGGCACGGGGGAAATCTTTGTTTACGTAGCGCTTGTGAGAATAACTTTTTATTTGATAGTATAACAGTTTCTGGCATATTTATAGTGAAGCATTCAAGTGTGGAATAATGAATGTATTATAAATTAATCCGTGTGATTATAAAAAGAAAACTATGTATGCAAATTATCAGCATAAATTATACAGAGCAAGTTCCTCACTCAGTGGGTCACAGTTTAGCTATGTGAGTTTTAATACACTTGGAATAACAAGAGTTGCTGACTTGATTCCCGCCTGGGCATTAGCAATTTATTTACTTACGAATTAACTAAATACAGTCCTTTGTCTCACCTAGGCAAGAATAAGATGGTGACTTTTAGATAACCTGTCCCAATTAGCCATAGTAGCGTAAAGTGGACGTAAATTAGTTCTCAGTGGACTAAAAATAAGAACTAGGTTAAGCAGGGTACTCATATTTCTCGGGACAATTAGTACAGAGCTTAGATTCAAAGCGCAACCGTCAATGAGGAAAAAACGGATGAACTAGCACTAACTGCAGTAAACTAGATTTGCTTAAGATGGTTAAGAGGAAAAGAGGTAGTAACTTTAAAAAAAGAGAACCAATGTGTGAGGTTCAAACACCTGTCTGAATGGACTTGGACTGGCCTTCAAGGCAAGAACTACTACTGTACCTTGTTAGAGCATTCTCTCGGGCAGATTTACGTTAGAGCATATTTCCCTGAAGCAAAATCAGCTTTTTAGCAGGAATATATCGCTATTGAGGTTGTACTCATGACGGAATTTTAGAAATTTTTCTTCAAATGTCCATCGATCCTACCTAGTAGATGACGAAAATTAGGTCCGTTCAAAACTGTATATAATATAATATATATATATATATATATATATATATATATATATATATATTTGTCTGTTACCACTCTAGCGGTCGCAATTTTTGTTTGATCGTTACGAAATTCGATTTTTAGTAGTTTTATGTAAAAAGAAAGATTAAGTTCGTTAACGGCTGAAATCGGACCAGTGGGAGGGGGGGGTTTAGAGGAGGGGATTTTCGAAAATTCGAAATATCTCCGTTACCATACGTCGGATCAAAACATTGTATAGAACCAATCTTATTGTAAATTACATTTACTATAAATATTGTTGTATACATTTATTCTTTATCTTTAATATTAACCGAGATATTTGCATTTTCATTAAATTTGGATGGCTAACGGACGGGTGACTTTCCCGCCAAAAGCTAGTTCGGCCGTTTCCTTAACTGCTCGACACTCGTGGAATTTCTCTATTGTAAAACTTCACGTGGGAAATCTGCTTATTTACTCAGCTCCTGCGTGACGGACTTTTTCGTTATACGCAGGCACACACGCACTCGAACACACACACACACTTGTTCTGCAACTCTAGCGCCCACTAGTTTTGTTCCATCATCACGTACCTTGACATATGAGCGTTTTATGCAAAATTAAAGCTCTTGTTCATTGCCAACTGAAAATCGGACATGGGGGAGGGAGGTGCTTAGAAAACTGAAATCGAAAAACTGACCAGACCACTTTATATTTACCTATTAATATTTATTTATTAATTTTATAATCTAATTAGTCTCCTAAGAAGCTGAAGTTGTGACATTCGGAACGGACCGAAGCGTCTGAAGTGTAAACAAACAGGTCTGCCAAGGCACACAACAGAAAAACAACAATTGAAATATAGCGGACTATAGAATATTAATTTTTTTGAAAACTATATACTATATCTAGTACAGTAATTGACAATGAATCAGAATATCTTTTATCTTAATCAATCAAATTTTAGTAGACCAAGAACTTACCAGAACATATTTGAAGGTATCTCGTATAATAATGGTCTCTTGAAAACAATATTTGGTATTCAAGCTTCGAAAAATGTGGTATTGTTTCTGTAACATGAGTAGAAATGGGGGTTTGCAAAAGGCTGAAAACTGAAAAATGCAAATATCTCAGTTAATATTCAAAATAGGGAATAAATGTATATAACAATATTTACAGTAAATTTAATTTATAATAGATTGAAGCTATGTAATTAATTATTGGACCCGACGTATAATAACGGAGAAATTTAAAAAAAAATTAACTCCCCGCCCCTCCTTTGTCCGATTTCAGCCATTAATGATTTCAATCTTTCTTTTTACATAAAACGACTAAATATTGAGTTTCGGAACGATCAAATAATAATTGTTACTCCTGAGCGGTAATATATATATATATATATATATATATATATATATATATATATAGAGAGAGAGAGAGAGAGAGAGAGAGAGAGAGAGAGAGAGAGAGTGAGGGAGAGAAAGACGGACAGACAGACAGAGAGGAAGGGACCTCATTTTCGTCATATCCTAGGATAGATTGTCATTTGAAGAAAAATTTTGAAAATTATTTCCCTTTAGGGAAATCTGTTAATAAAATGTATGAATGGTCGTAATCGGATCAGGAGGAGAAGGTGAGGGGTGAGTTAAAAATGTTATACAATTAATATTTTTAGTAATTTAATGCTCTGTAATTTGTTTTTTAATCTCCAGATGTTTTTTCTCTAATTTGAATATTAAGTGTGTTGTTTCTATTTTTTAGCAGATTTCCCTTAAGGGAAATCAGCTATTGAGGTCGTACTCATGACGCGAGTTTCGAAAAATTTCTTCAAATGTCCATCGATCCTACCCAGGAGATGACGAAAATGAGGTCCGTTCAAAATTATATATATATATATATATATATATATATATATATATATATATATATATATATATATTTGTTTGTTAACGCTCTGGCGGTCGCAATTTTTGTTTGATCGTTACGAAACTCGATATTTAACCGTTATATGTAAAAAGACAGACCAAGTTCGTTAATGGCTGAAATCGTCCCAGAGGGAGGGGGGGTTTAGAGGGGGGATTTTCGAAAATTCAAAATATCTCCGTTATTATGCATCGGATCGAAAAATTGTATAGAACCAATCTTATTGCAAATTAAATTTTCTATAAATATTGTTATATACACTTATTCTCTATCTTGAATATTAACCGAGATATTTGCATTTGTATTCTGTGCGTCGTCGGCAGGAGTCGGCTATGTTCGGGACATTCCGCCGAGAGCTCTGGCGGCCGTTTCCATAAACTATTCGTTAATCGTGAATAGGTTTAGAGATCCCTTACACTACAGTTGTTATTGGGCAGATTTCTCGACTGTGAAACTTCACGTGGGAAATCTGCTTAGTTTACGCAGCCCCTGCGTGACGGACTTTTTCAGCATTCAGTTAATCATCTCAGTGAAATACTAACCATCTCATATCCTATTTAATTTTAAAGTTGAAGGTACTTAGCCCTGTTATTACTAGTGAAATAGAATATCTACTTTGAAATGGTTACATTGGCGTACCATTGCAATCAAGTGGGAAATATGCTTAGTTTTTGCTGCACCTAGTTATAGGAGTTTTCCTGAGCAGTCTGCTGGGTCTACACTTTGAGTATCGCAGCACAATCAGCTTTGGTAATATCAGGCTTATCATACAACTCCATCAGTTTTACTCCTTAACCTCCCCCTAATGAAGTATTCTACCCTGATACCTTAAATTAAACGAATATTTAACGAACATATCCTCTATCACCATTATGGCAACTGAATTAGCACGGATGAAGAATTATTTTACGAAACACGTCTAATAAAGCCGTCAAACTTTCTACCAAATCTGAATTTCTAAGCCGGCCGTAATATATCTTGTTACATACTCATTGTTGCAACCCGGTTGTTAGGAACGCACATATATCAAGATTGAGAGACAATTAGGTGAAGAAAAGATGAAACACCTTGTTAACGAGATTGAAGCGATAAAACCATAAGTAAACCGCTATGAAACAACGCGAAAAGATATATTGCTTTTGATAATACTAACTCCGAATTAAAGAACTTCCTTTCGACCGTAATTTTTTGTAAGTAGACCATGAGTGCTGTGCGTATCGAATGTTAATTTGACAAATTGCAGAATGGTAAAATGGAACGGTTTACATATTTTCTAATGAGTATAGTAATGTTACCAAATTTCCCCCGCCGGCGGGAAGCGTCTTAAATGTAAACAAACAGGTCTGCCAACGGCTCACCGGAAATAAAAACAATAGCTGAAACATAGCAGAATATAAGATATTCATTTTATTGAAAACTATTTATTATACCTAGTACTGTAATTTATAATGAATCAGAATAATTTTTATCTCAATCAATCAAATTTTAGTAGTCCAAGAATTTAAGATGGAGGGGTGGGGGTCACAAGAACATATTTGCACCTATCTCGTATAATAAAGGTCTCTGGAAAACAATATTTGGTATTTAAGCTTCGAATAATGTGGTTTATTATATAACAGAGTATTGTTTATGTAACACGAGTAGAAGTGGGGGTTTACTGAAGGCTAAAAACTTTAAAATGCAAATATCTCGGTTAATATTCAAGATAGAGAATAAATGTATATAATAATATTTATAGTTAGTTTAATTTCCAATAAGATTAATCTTATACACTTTTTCGATCCGACTTATAGTAACGGAGATATTTCGAGATTTCAAATTTCTCCCCCTTTAAACCCCCCCTCCCCCTTATCCAATTTCAGCCGTTAACAAACATTACCTTTTTTCTAGCATAAAAGGATTAAATATCGAGTTTGAAAACGATCAAACAAAAATTTCGACCGCTAGAGAGCACGAGTACGATCTCAAAAGTTAACAAACGGTCGTATTGAGAGTGTTGTCAGAATTTAGGAAAATGTATTTTTCTAAGTGTCTGTGTGTGTGTGTGTGTGTGTGTGTGTACACACACTTCCCTGTTCTTGCTCTAGTAGTATCGATTTTTCTTTGTTTATTACCAAACTTTCGACAGAGTATCAAGGAAAATGTAGACGAAGTTCATTAACGATTGAAATCAAACAGGGGGGGGGGGGTAGAGGGGTAAAAAATACAAAATATCGAAAAATTGTATGTAATCAATCTTGTTGCAAATTTATTTTTCTGCAAATCTCGTTTTATACACCTTTTCTTTATCTTGAATATTTGATTTTTGCACGTTAGAATTTTCAGCCTTCAATAATCCACCACTTACTGTCATCTCACTTTACCAATAAGGAAATATATCCTTTTTTTTCTGATTTATTGTTTTCAAGAAAGCATTACATGATGAGATACAGGCTAATACGTTGTGTGATGAAATCATCAATTGAGATTTTATTTATTGACTCGAAAATTTAACTGTTTCAATCAACACTAAAGAGAAAATTCGTTGATTGCAGATATCAAACAAGGAATATGATCAAGATTGACATGGGAATTCAAAAATGTATAACATCTATATGAGTCTAAGCTTAAAATGTTATGGAGGGTGTTTCTTATAAAGGGGTCATAATTGAAATAGTTAGAGATATTACAAAATTGAAAAGGTCCAAAGTTGTATCACTCATCTAGATCTTTCAGATAAAGTATTTATTAATATATAAAAAAAAAAAAAGTAGTTTTAACTACTAAGCCCGCGCTCAAAAGTCGGAGTTTCCTTTTGTCATTGTAACCTACATGTTTTTTTTTTTTTTTTAAAAAAAATGAAGAAACATGTGTATTTTATTTTTGTTTCACTTAGTAATTAGTGATAAATGGCGGCCAAAGTCGTGCCTATTTTAAATGCCACAAGTGTATTTTCGATGTCTACTACTATAAAATAGCCTTTTTTTTTTTTTTTTCTTTTTTAATTTAAGCTGTAGGAGTGCTTTATTTTATCTGATGGATGAATGAATCAGTTTTAGAAATCGCACAATTTAATACGTATTTTTAGAGCTCACTTTAGCCTCATTACTTGAAATCACCAGTCCAAAAAAATATATATAATCCCATGTGGATGAAATACAATATCTCAGTTCAAATGAATAAGATCAAACAAATTCACAGAACATAATTTATAGAGATTCTAATGACAAGTAAAAACGATCCTATACGAATCTTCTGTTTGGCTATTAGGTAACAAGAAATTGGTTAATTTTATATTCATTCTTCTCCAACCACTCAGTCCTTCTTCGTTCGATTTCAATCAAAAGGCTTGTCGCTTTTTAGGTATCCGAGATACATGTTACGTCACGACTATATATTATTATTATATTATGTATATATATATATATATATATATATTCTCAGTGTTTTTGGCGCTTTAAACTTTTTAGTGAAGTATGTTTCCTCCTTCCCCCGTACGAGTAGATTTAAAAAAACACTATACTTTTTTTATAACGTTATTATTAAAATTAAATATTTTGTCTGTTTTGAAATATTGTCAATAATCTAGATTGTGAAACAAAAATTGACTTTAAATAAATATTTTATGGAGGAGTTTCAAAAGCTTATTCAACCGTCCTTCAACATTTACATGTTTGTCGCCATTTTTTTTTTCCAAGTATTTTTCTCATGAAAATTCCTTTAATCGTGAAATAAAGTAATGGCAAAATGATCCTCTTGGTATTTTACTGCCCATATTGCATACTGTTGTAATAAAAATGGCAATACTTGGATACCAGGAGGGTTGTTTTTTTTTTTCACTTTTCATATAACTCCGAATTCGTTCGAAATAAAAAAGAAATATTTGAATTCCTTTGGAAGGATAAACAGTGAAATGAAAAATATCGATATAAGAGACAGCGGACCGTGGCGGCAATATCAGAAGGCAATAATTTTTTTCATAGTCCCAAACGGGGATGTAGTAAAAAAGGCAACACTGGGGGGAAAAAAGTGGAAGTAGAAAAAAAAAGTTATAAAGGAAGTGATTATTGAGGTATATTGACGTAGAGCCGGACTGGCCAAGGGTTGCTGTTATTAGTTACATTTTTTTGAAGGGGGGGGGGCGCGATCTCTAGCTTGCGGGTGATAGCTGCACCTACCTGCAAATCCAATAATTGACCGTTACGAGGGAAATTGGAACTTGTATGTCAGCATACATCCAATCAGAACACACCGGTTCTCCTGGGATTCTACAAGTCCAATCTTTGAAACTAAAGTATCTCTTGGATTTTTACATAAGTTACCCCGTGGGCTACTAAAGTACGAAAAAATGTCGATTTACTCAAGGACCGTCCAGTTTTTTTCTCCATTTCTTTTAAATGCATTTACCCTTGGGGAAGTCCCTAGATGAGTGGAACATCATTGCTTTCTTTTGGTTTTTGAACAGAATGGTAATCATCCAAGAAACTTGTAATTAATAATTTTTAAGAAGGTTTTGTATTCACCCGCGTATGAAATTCTTGAACCCATGTTTTTTATTTTCTTAAAAAAACAGTTAAATCATATTCTAGTTTATTTTTTTTAATCTCCAAGGATTAAACAAGCAGACATTTGTTCGAAACCACAATTATCGGACTGGAATGCCGTTTGTTTCTTCCCTAAACTGCCTACTTCTGTAAACAGAATTTTAAAAATGAATTTGGATCTGTCTTTGGTTTTCCTTATTATCCAAAAGAAAAGATCTTTAAGGTCAATGACCTGTATACAGGTAAGAACATCATCAAAATATTTAGACAAGACTTGATGTCAATTCGTCTAATATTAGTTGTTTCGAATAAATTACCACCTACAACATATACTAAGTGGGGCATGACTGAAAGGTACAAAACAAAATTGGGTTTGTGCATTCATACTTTTAGCAGATTTCCCTTAAGGGAAATCAGGTATTGAGGTTGTATTCATGACGGAATGTTCAACATTTTTCTTCAAATGTCCATCCATCCTACCTAGTAGATGACGAAAATGAGGTCCGTTCAAAATTATATATATATAAATATATATATATATATATATCTATATTTATATATATATATATATATATATATATATATATATTTGTCTGTTAACGCTCTGGCGGTCTCAATTTTAGTTTTATCGTTACCAAACTCGATATTTAGTCGTTTTATGTAAAAAGAAAGATCAAGTTCGTTAACGGCTGAAATCGGACCAGTGGGAGGGGGGGTTTAGAGGGGAGGACTTTCGAAAATTTGAAATATCTCCGTTACTATATGTCGGATCGAAACATTGTACAGAATCAATCTTATTGCAAATTAAATTAGGTATAAATATTGATATATATATATATATATATATATATATATATATATATATATATATATATATTCTCTATCTTGAATATTAACCGAGAATATTTGCATTTTTATTAAACCTGGGCGGCTAACGGACGGGTGACTTTCCACCAAAAGCTAGTCCGGCCGTTTCCTTAACTGATCAACTCTCATGAAATTTCTCTATTGTAAAATTTCACGTGGGAAATCTGCTTAATTTACGCAACCCCTGCGTGACGGACTTTTCATCCACCTTATAAGCACACAAAGAAAGGATCATTTTGGTCGGAAAACGGTACACAGTTTAGTACGTTTTGACCTCAATTGCATGAACATAAGTCTAAGATTGTAAATGTTGCTTTTGCTTTGCTCCTACATGTCTGAATTTTAATGAAAACAAATCAGGATAATTATTCCTTCGACCCTACCCGGGTGATGACTAAGTTGAGGGGTCCGTTCAAAACTTTATATATATATGTATATTTGTCTGCTAATGCTGTAGTGGTCGATATTTTTGTTTAATCGATACCACACTCGATATCTGAATGTTTTATGTCAAATTAAAAAGCATGTTCGTTAATGGCTGAAATACGACCAGAGGTTTATAGTGGGGATTTCAAAAATTCAAAATATCTCCGTTATTATGCGTCGGATCGAAAAATTTTATAGAACCAATATTTTTGTAAATTTAATGTACATGTTTTCTCTATATTAATTATTAATCGAGATAATTTCATATTTTAGTTTTCGGCCATCAGTACCCCCCCCCTTTCTTACTAATTTCATATTAACAATAAGCTGTTACTTCATGAACAGGAGGAGACCTCGAGTGTACCATGAAGTTAAAATGCTAGGCAATCCCATCCCTTGGTCAAAGAATGTGAAATATCTTGGAGTCATATTAGACTCTAAACTTACCAACACTAACCACATCAATACTCAGTGTAATAAAGCTATTGGAATACTACAATCCTTATTTTCTGTACTAAACAGAAATCCAGGGTTAAGTATAACTAACAAAAAACTAGTCTACTACTTATATATAAGGCCTGTTTTATTTTATGCCTGTCCTATTTGGTCAATGACATGCGAAACTAATAAGCGTAAATTACAAATGGCTCAAAATAAATGTTTAAGATTTATTGGTTCATTCACACGATGGACCCCTGTCATGCACATGCATGAAATTCTTGACATTCCCACAATAAATGAGTACATAACTAAGTTAGCAGAACACTTTTTCGATGCATGTCAAAATAGTAAGTATCAGCACATTGCTGATATAGTTAATTATAGTTATAGTAGTTTAAATTACAAGAATTACAAATATAAGAGACTTAAGCACAAAACATTTTAATTTCTCTGATGAGCTTTTATTTTTTCTGTACAAATTTATATTCTTCTGTGTATCTTTATAGTTCTTCTGTATTACTTTTAACCGTTCTGTAATTGAGAATTTTTATTTATTTCTGTATTTGGGTTTTTTTGTATTTTTTTCCCTTATTATACATTTAGATATTAGAATAAAAATAGATATAAGTAATGTGGAATATTTAAAAAAGCCAATAAGCTTGAAATATTGCATTTACGTCTATTGTAAATTATTATTTGTTAATATTTTAGATAATAAAATTCTTTTAACCTTAACCTTCATGAACCACTTCCAAGGTAATATGGTGGTTCCTAATATGGTATTGAAGAGACCTTTGTTTACATGCAAATTCGTTCTGTGATTGCGTCATTAATTAAGATTTTTCATTTTAACTCAAAAATGCTCACCTGATCAATACCATATTCGATATATAACGTTTTCTGTCAACACTAAAGATCATATTTGTTTTTGGCAGAAATCAGACAAGGAGTAGTCGAGGTTTAGAGGTGGGGGGATTCAAAATATATCCGTTATTATAAATCGGATCTTGTAAAACTATTGATGGTCTACGATTGTTGTTTTATCCATTTTTTCATAACTAAAATACCAATGTTTTCAGCCCTGAGTAACCCCCCACCCCTGCCTTCTCATTATCTGTTTTTTTACATAGAAATAGGGAATTTGTGGTGAGATGAGGCCACAAGTGTGCTATGCCAGTACGTGGGAAATGTGATTAATTTACGCAGAGACCCCTACGTGGCAGACTTTTCATTTTAGCAGATTTCCCTTAAGGGAAATCAGCTATTGAGGTTGTACTCATGACGCAATTTTCGAAACTTTTCTTCAAATGTCCATCGATCCTACCTAGTATATGACGAAAATGAGGTCCGTTAATACTGTATATATATATATATATATATATATATATATATATATATATATATATATATTTGTCTGTTACCACTCTAGCGGTCGCAATTGTTGATTAATCGTTACCAAACTCGATATTTAATCGTTTTATTTAAAAAGAAAGATCAAGTTCGTTAACGGCTGAAATCGGTCCAGGGGGAGGGGGGGGGGTTTAGAGGGGAGGATTTTTGAAAATTCGAAATATTTCCGTTACTATAGGTCGGATCGAAAAATTGTATAGAACAAATCTTATTGTAAATTATATTTACTATAAATATTGTTATATACATTAATTCACTATCTTGAATATTAACCGAGATATTGGCATTTTTCAGTTTTCAGCCACCAGCAAACCGCCACTTCTACACGTTACATAAACAATACTCTGCTACATAATAAATCACATTATTCCAAGTTTAAATACCAAAAATTGTATTCAAGAGACCTTTATTATACGAGATACATGCAAATATGTCCTGGAGATCCCCCCCCCCGTCATAAGGTTTTTGACTACTAAAATTTGATTGATAGGGATAACAATTATTCTGACTCATTATTAATTACAGTACTAGATATAGTAAATAGTTCTCAATAAAATTAATATGTTATATTCTGATTTGTTTCAGTAATAGTTTTTCTTTCCGGTGTAAGGAGGGCAGACCCGTTTTTTTACAATTCTAACCTAACGCTTCCTGTCGGCAGGTTATTGAAATTGGATGGACAATTTCTTATTTCCGTTTGTATTTATTCACGGTGGTGTTGTGTTACCAGTATGTAGATTTATCTATTACTAAACTTCACGAGAGAAATCTGCTTAGTTTACGCAGCCCCTGCGTGACGGACTTTTTGACTTTCCTTTTAATCGGGCATAGAGAGGGTGGTTATGCTAATCTTCCTAAAAACGTTTTGACCATAGGCACATACATGCACATAAATATAAGATTGCTGCATTAGCATTGCTTCTACTATGACAAATTGCAATGAAAACATGTGAGTAGAGCAAGACAGGAGGTACAGTAAAATTATGCAGTAAGCTCATACAGACTCCTCTTATCATTTATATGGCATAACTAATTTAACAGATTGACAAAATTAAATACACCGTCGAAGCATGGCCAAGTGACTGGATGACAAAACTAGGCAAGGTATTATTAACACGACTGCGAATTGGACACACATCACTGAAATGCTCATATTTGATAAATTGAAAAACAACTCCAATTTGTCAGACTTGCAATGTTCACCTAACTCATACTTACTAAATCCCATCAACGTATTATCTTACAAATACCAAATGAGTTACACGAATTTTGTTACGAAGGGCACATACATTAACATAATACTCCAACATCTTAAGTATATATACTTTTACTCAAAAGTATAGTATTTTATTTGTTTCTTTTTCATTTGATTTGATTTTATTTTTTAAATATATTCGAACTCTTCAAATGTTTTACTTAAATTTTTAAAATATTTTCATTATCAACTATTTATACATTAAAGGTCTTATTTATTAACTTAATAGCTTATATTTGGTGTCCATTCTTGTTTTTTGGTACCTACTTCTTTGTTGCGCATTCAATTACACATTAGTATTTTTTTTGCTCCAAGATCTTTTTTTTTTATTTATTTATTTGGTTTGTGCCCCACAGCGATGGTGATTGGCATAATTAGAATGATATATTTACTCCTTCATGTGCTTACCTTTGTTGCACTTTATTTTTATATTATGGAAAATATTTCTTTTATATCTGATTGTTTCTCATATCCGAGCTTTGTCTAAAGGATAAAATAACAGTTATCCCTTTTAAATATTTTAAAGTATGCTGTAGACCTATTATATTTTGTACCATATGTTTTTGTAAATTTTTATGTGTTTTAGATATGTTAGTATTTGTGGAATATATTGGCTGCTATCAGTTAATAGTTCTGTCATATCGTAGGGTATGTGAAGGGTTTTCGTTGGATGCAGTCTGTCAGTATGTGTTTTATCGTAAGGTGTTTGTTGATATAGATCTCCTTTCCCCCCTAAACTTATTGTTCCATTTGTTTTCTTGTACATATTTTTTGTTATTGTTGTTTATGTTTTTTTGTTATTTTCGTTGATGTTCATGTATTCATTAAAGTTGTTGATTTTTTGGCGATAATGTTTATTTATTTTGTTATTTTAGCAATATCGCCTCGCAAAGTAAATAAATATCATTTAATATGCATGTAAATTCTACGAAATAGGATTGACACTTTAAACACTCTTCTAGAACTATCATTTTGCTTACTCTTTTATTGAATGGAGTGATGCAGAAGGCTAGAGGAAACCTAAGATCCTTGCTCCTGTGAATACAAGTAACGGTAACTTTGTTACCAAAAAATCACGAATTCCCCAAAGAGCGAACGATTTGTTTTTTTGTTCCTTTTTTTTTTAATCCCGACCCTTCTATACGCGGATTCTATTTTTTTTTTAGGTCGTTGATGGTCCCCTGGCGAGAGGAGTGGATATTACATTTGCGAAGACAATGCCTGGTGCACGTCAGCGAAAACTCGTTGCGAGATGTGCAGATAAGCGCACGAGGGACCTCATCTGACGTATCGGTCGATAGTGACGTGGAAAAAATGTGCATCACCCTCCCGCTGGCAAGAATTTATCACTGACATTTCCGAACAACCCCCCATTTCACCCCCTGTCGCTACTCTTCAGCCGTCTTTATTCATAAACCATACTTCTATAAAATGACAGAAGTATTTTTTTTGTTACTATGTCGGCTCAATGGCACTTCTTTTCTTTATTTATATATAAATTTAAATTTTAATTTATTTTTTTTAAGTTTAGAACTAACGATTTTCTTAAATTTTGTAAGACCTGCTATTGATATGATGATATTGTTACTTTTACTAGAAAATCAGTAATAAACGTTGTTTAATAGAGTTCTTTTGGATTGCAAAATTAAACACACTCAGGCATCAGTGACAAGTTATTTAACAATGCACACTTGGTTAATTATTATTGACTACAACTCAAAGTATGCACTGATAGCTTCACTGTTCTTCTTATTACACAGTCCAATAACTCCCTCACGTTCACTGAAGTTCACAAAAACACGGCACTGCACTCATCTTCACAAAGATAGCGGCACTGCACTGTCCTTTACTTAAACACAGCACTATATTGTTCTTTACAGAATCATAACACAACACTGTTCTTCACAAAAAACACTTAAACGCACTGCAACTAAAACGCACTCTTCACTTTAGCTGCACTGAACACACTGTTATTCACTTGGGGAGAGCTGAGAACAAACTAACTCTCGGGACGAGCTGGACCGCTTTTATAGACGAGCGGTGACATCAAAGGAGAACGTCTAGAATGGGCTAGATCCTTAGTCTAGACACTTCTAACGCCAACGGTCCTTCCATTGGTCGGCTCCTTTCATCTACTTCTTAAAATATGTGATTAACTCTGTTTAAATTTACATGTTCGTAGTTTTCGCAACACTATTTAAATGTAATTACCAATATCCACTGCAGAGAGAAACACGTGTGAAATATGACACTAACCACACTAAAATACAAATATGGAGAGAGAGAAAAAAACGTCCAATTCTTCACAATTTGTTTATTTCAGCGCTAAGCGCTTTCAAAGACTAATATCTCCATCTTCAGAGCTACGCATGAAAAACAATAACATCAATAAAAACTCTATACATTGCAACCGGGTCATAAAACATGTTAACATCAATAAATAAAATACAAAATAAATATCTAACAATGAACATAATAAATGTACTTAAGTCATATCTTAAAATGAAATACAGAGAGTGAGAGATCTATTGTGGTATAGGTATATATTACCGACCTACTTGCATGCGCTCATTGGGAAAGACAGCAAGCGACTGGTAAAAAACTAAGTGCATTGGAGGAGCCGTATAAATAAAATACTCCGTGGAAAAATACAAATAATTTCGTCAAAATTTGCGATATTCGAAAATGTGTAATGCAATAATTTTAAGTTATTACTTGGATTATTACTATAAACACAATTGGATATACTACGCTTTTTGATCCTATCCATCGCAGAGAATATAATTGTGTTATTAAATATTACCAATTCTTAAAAAAAAAAACCCTCATCTTATGCCGATTTGAGCCCTGAATCGGCCTAGTTTCATCGAATGTGGTTACGGTCAATACAAAAGGCCTTCCTTACAAGTAAGTATTGCCCAAACAAAGATGTACTTGCTTGAATTGCACACTGACGATCTCATCTCGAAATCAATTCTCCATTTCTCCCACAATATATTTATTGTGGGATGCTGCTACAATTCATCTTAAAATAAAAGAAAAAAATATAAATATACAAAAGTAAATTTCAAATATTAATTAGTAAATTTAAAACAAACACTTGAAAAATAAAAACTACAAGGAGGTAAATAGGAAAGGAATCTAAAAAAAAAGGTAAACTGTGTAATAGTCTTTTTTAAAAATGCATTGTAAATATATATATATATATATATATATATATATATATATATATATATACATTTATAAAATGAAAATTTATATAAATAAACTTAATTGCAGCCACATCATATGATAAACTAAGCACGAAAACTACTCGTATATACTTGTTTGACAAACTGTGCCCCTCTCACACACACCTACAATACAATAATTTGGTTTTTATGATTCATCAAATATTCTATTATTTCTTAAATTCTTAAAAAATATCATCTATAAATTTTCTACTAACAGCTGGTCGTGAAATAAAAAGCGTATGTAAACACGGCTTGAAATTTAAGTTGGACCTCAGAATATTAGTAGCTTTATGAGCTAATCCCTTAAGTAGGAGCAAGTGTTAACTGAAGGCAACTGTCTCAACCTGCTTATGGGCAGGATCTATAAGAGTTATATACTAGTTAGACTCCTGGTTACCACATGCTGAAGTGACACCACTGCGCTCTTGTAGCGAACTAAAGTTGGCGGGGTTCGAACATGCCCTTCTTTTCACTCTTTCACCTTACAGTCGGAAATCGTAATGTACCCACGCCTTAGTTAGAACTTGGTCTTCAGTTTAAAAAGTTTATTTATTACAATATCCTGCATCTACTATTGTCATTAGCGGTAGGTGGTTCTATATTTCATGCAAAAAGCCTTTTTATGTCTTCTTCACCGTCTCTAAGGAGTTCTTTTAGGTTAGGTTTAAGGTTCAAAGCTCTTCTTGGAAGATCGTATTTCTTACAATTGAGAAAAACTTGTGAGACGGTAAGATGGGCATTACAACAATCGCAAGTTGGTGGGAATAAGCCCTTCAATAAATAACTACGTGTTAATTTTGTGTGTCCAATTCGGACACGGGAAGGACGACCTCCTCTTTTCAGATTTTTCTACTTGCAGTATTCCAACGCCCAGTAATTTCTTTGATTTGTCTCAGTTTATTGTCGTGTTTTTTTGATCAGTCTGACTTCCACATTTGAAGTATGAGGTTTTGAGTCTCTTGACCCCAATTGTCTGGAGAGATGATGGTTTCTCTAGATCAATCTTCTCGATCACCAGGAGCTTCCAAATCCGCCATTTCATTACCCACCAAACCAAAATGCGAGGGAACCCAAGTAGTTGATATAAAAAGTTTAAACATCGAGTTTGATATTTATATATATATATGAACCATGATGCCCCAATTTCTCAAAAAAATTCCAAACACAAGCAAGACTGTACGGTTATAGGGCTACTGTTCGGCTCAAGAGGAGTCCTCGATCAAAAAACGGTGAAGACATTAATAGAACAAGGGCTGACAAAAGATGATTTGAAGGAGTTATCCACACTTATACTAAAATCATCTATAAGAATCGTCAATCACCATTTATACAAAAAATAAAGATGAAAAAGTTAAGCTCCACTCTCACCTGAAATACCCCCCCCCCCTAATTTGCAAACGTTCAATTTATACCAAATTTTCATTTAAATTTAAACAAAGCTAACATTATTACAAAGAAATTGGCAGATTAGGAGGCTGACCATACAGGTACACTCAGAAAGTGGGCAGCTTATTTTGTTTGTTTGTTTATATATATATATATATATATATATATATATATACATATATATATGTATATATATATACATACATATAAGCCTCGGAAAATATGCTAAAACTCCGATCGCAATTCTTCCTTGGAGGTGGCTAAGGTATAGAATGCCTGGAAGATTAATATACTTATAAACTTTGTAATACCATTTTTGGCAACTTTACTCTAAGGTAAGTCAGCTATTGAGGTTGTACTCAATACGCGAGTTTCGAAAAATATCTTCTAACGTCCATTCTACCCAGATGACCTAAATAATATATATAAACATACTTGTCTCTTAGAGCTCTAGTGATCTGAAGTTTTGTTTAAAAATACTTCCCTACTGGATATTTCCAGTTATCCATTTCCCACCTTTATCTAAACTCATACATGACCTACTTAAATATCGAGTTTGGTAATGATGATACAAGTATTCCAACCACTATTCTTCAGCTCCAATGAGTAGGAGAGTCTGTCCATAGAGTCAGATTCTCGGTAAATAAAACTATTGGCTATTCTAGATAAGTAAGAGCTTTAGGTAAATAATCGGCGTGAGAATGAAACAAGGAGGAAACAGTTACAATCGCACAGACAGACAGACAGACACCTTAGCAACAAGTTGCATACAAACACAGAAACTACTTTAAAGTCGGTCTGCATCACACATATTACCGAGAATACCAGTCTCCCCTGCCAACTCTCCCTCCCCTATTTCTAGTAATTTCTCAAGGAGATTGCTCAATTAGCATATGTGTGTGTGTGTGTGTGTGAGTGTGTGCGTGTGTGCATGTGTATGTATTCCTCTTCGGGATAACGGCCTAAACTAACAAAGAGTATATAAAGACTAAAAGGGAAATGACTCGTCCAAGAAAATGTAATTTTTATAACATTTAATGGACTGCATTCTACGATTAAACCTTGACATACTCCACAATATGACTGAACTACAAACTGACACCAGGCAATATACTGTGCACACAATAACACATCTAAAACATATAAAAATTTAGTAGTTTATGTACTTAGAAGACATAGTGAGGCATATACGACACTGAATCCTAGACAATTAACAATCAGAATGGATGAAAGTATACAACCACCTCCGCAGCTGGTCAAGACTTAATAACAGTTGATATATTCCAAAAACTATTTGAAATTTTTCCAAAATTTATAACAATATTATATAAAAAATGTTATGATAACGAAATATTTTCTGATATATGGAAAATATCAAAAGTAATTCCAGTACCCAAAAATCCAAAAGACTTAGGAAATTCTACTTATCGACCGATTAGTATTATTCCAGTTGGAGGTAAAATACTAGAAAAAATTATTAATTCCAGGCTTTCTGTTCACCTAAACAGACATGCTCCTTTACACCCAAATCAATATGGATTCACACCCCAAACAAGTACTGTTGACGCACTATACAGAATTACTAATTTACTACGAACGAATCTAACAGGAAAGAAACATATTGTGATCGTTTCGATGGATTTTAAAGGTGCCTTCGATCACGCCTGGTGGCCTTCGATATTCGAATCATTACATAAACAAAAATACCCACAAAATATTTACAAATTACGTAGAGACTATCTCAATAATCGACTTGTATACATGACCCTTCAAAACACTACTGTACACACTTCTCAAAATAAAGGCACGCCACAGGGCTCAGCTTGCTCACCTCTACTGTGGAAAATCATTTTAGACAGTCTACTTAAAACAATACTACCAGAAGGAACTGAAATTATTGAATTTGCTGACGACATTTTACTTATGGTTATTGGAATAGACTTAATTCAAATCACCCAACTTACTAACGCTGTTTTGGTACTAATCAATGAATGGGCTAAAAAACACAAACTCAAATTTAATTTAGAAAAAACATCATACACACTGTTTACAAGACAAAGACACACACCTACCTTAGACATTAAATTAAATGGAGTGACAGTACAAGAAAAACATATCTTAAAATATCTTGGACTTCACATTGACAGGAAATTGAAATGGAACTATCACATTACTAACTTACAAACAAGACTGCTTTCAATAATAAACGGACTCTCGATGGCTGCTAGAGTGTCCTGGGGTCTTAAATCCGACGCTCTGACCACAATAAACAAAGGGGCGATCGTTCCCATATTGACGTATGGAATTGAAATATGGGGCCATGCCTTGGTCGTGAAAAGAAATGTCAAAAAATTAGAAAGAGTGCAAAGGCTAATTGCGATAAAAATTGCTAAAGGATATCGTACTTTATCTTATGAGGCTTCATGTGTATTAGCAGACACTATGCCAATTTACATCAAAGCTGAGCAAATGATAAGGCAACATATGTTATTGAAATTGAATGAAATCCCACAAGACTTTACATTACAAAATATTACATCAAACGAAATAGAAAAAGACGTGAGACATACTTACTGGTTACACCCAAAGGACTACATTAGACCATTAGACATAACGTGGACATATCATATATAAACTGAGGGAAGTAAAAACAAGGATGGCGTTGGGTGTGCGTACATTATTTTAAAAGACGGCAATATTATACCGAGAGGACAATAGAGACTATCACCACTATGTACAAACAATCAAGCAGAAAACCTTGCAATTACTGAGGCACTCAAAACACTACACGACATTTCAAGTGACAGAGAGACTAGTATAATCTATACGGACAGCAAAATTAACATAGACCGCATTTACAATAACGAAAACCATAACGAACAGACTGAACAGATCAGAAGACTAATTACACTATGTAGACAGAAGAATGTAATAGTGGCAATAACATGGATAAAGGGACACTCAGGAAATTTAGGAAATGACACAGCAGACCAACTTGCAAATACAGCTTCGAGACGAAACGATACCTATTACATACTCTAAACTGACTAAACAGACCATTACAACTATTTTGATAGACGAATCTTATAAAAAATGGGACGAAAGATGGACAAACACTACTAAAGGACGACAATTACATAAGTACATACCAACTGTATACCAGAGACAAAAAATAACACTTAGCAATTCTAAACAAATACAATTTATATCAGGACATGGACCTACGAAGAGTTACTTGTACAAATTTAAACTAACAAACACAAATACATGTAAATGTGACAATGAGACTGAACAGACATGTGACCACCTCTTATATGACTGTACATTACTTGACGGACCTAGAACAAAACTCATCAAGTATATTACTTTACAAAACGGAACTTGGCCGACGGACAAACCGAAACTTTTACTCAAATTCAACAAGGGATTTAATGCATTTATTCAAGATTTGGACACCATTTTGTAGATATACACCTATTGTTGTACACATATGTAATGTTACATATGTTTTATTTTATTTATTTTTTTAACTTTTTTTTTGTTTTTATTTAATTAATTCATTGTTTTATAATGTTTACAATTATTATATAAGAAATATTATAATGTAATGCTGAAATGTGTGTAGTATCCAATGGATGGAGCACACAACATTTAAATAAATTCCCACGTTAGAGGGATACTCGGCGTGGAAAACAGGAGGAAGATTCTTCAGAACATTTCGATGAATCTGAACAAAATGTATAGACTTGTGAGATCCAAACAGTTTGCACCTTTTTGTATATAGAATAATCGGATTAGCATTGATTCATTTCGGTAGATTATGACGTCAAGTTATATGATCGGCATCGCTCTGCCAGAGTCCGGTTTAGAATAATGACGCCAAACGGAGTAAATCAATGCGCATCAAAAGGGAAATTGAGAAGTAGTCGGCCCATTCGACTGTAAGCCGATACAGGAGCCTCGGAGATCATTAGGTAATAATAGCCGGACTGAATAATGGACTGACATTTGTCTTTGACTGATGAGGACGGGGCGGACATCGCCAGTGGAACAGGTGGAGGTTGACGGGGTGGGGAGTGGTACTCCACCGCTAGGAACAGGAACACACACACACGAACGCACGCTCACACGCAAACACTAATCTATTGGAGCTGGCTGTGTATAACTATAAGAGCGAATCAATACGGACTCCTGATCTAATCTAGGCAATACGGCCTGATGAATAGGACTCAGCTCCTATCTCCAATAACAATGCTGCACACTGTAACTAGATTAGAGGCGTCACACTCCCCTGGATTAGGCCTACAACTCCCGCCCCCGCGCTTTTCCCAGGCTATCCCTGCGTCACGTTTTAGGCCCCCGTCTAGGCGCCAAGTACCCGATTTCGGAAGGACATGCAGGAAGGCCCAAACCTCCCGTCTCAATAACCTCCCATAATAGCTTCCTTAATAAGTGTCCTTCGTGCGAAAAGCCCCAAAGGAACTTTTCTCCTAAGCTCATCATCAAGCTCTTTCACTCTTCAAGGATACAGTTAATCCCGCTTAAACGTCAGTTAGATCAGATGACCTACTTTTGGCTGCCAAAAACCCTGGAAGAAATTTGTTATTGTCTGCTGATTCTTATAAATATGAACTCAACAAACCAAACAGGAAAATCCATTCTATTCTATAAGACATTATTAGGATTTGTCTCCTAGAGGTAGAAACTCTAAACGAGAATTAGAAGTTTTTGCACATTCAGGTTTGCTTATCCCACATCGATTTCGTAGCCCAAATGTTTCTCTCGTTTAGAAATCTGGCATATTCAGACTTTTATCAAAATTCTTGATGTACCAAGAGACTACAGAGTTCCTATCAGATTGTATTAATATCCCGGGAAACTATATATTATATTATGGCATGAAAAAATCTTAACTTTGTTTAAGATAACAGAAATTGATGTGTCGAACATATAAGTAACAAAGGAAGCTCAGGTAAGCGTATGTGTGTTAAGGCGTTCGATTTTCAACTGCTAAATAGGAATTTATTTAGTGACGAACTCATTAAAAAAAAAAAATCCTTTGTTCCTGCCATGTATATAGAAAAGGTAGATAACCTGTAGATAACCTTTCCCATTCATGCTAAAATTAGTAGCACAACCCAGATTCTATAAATACATAGAATAGGTATATTAAAATAAATTTATTCTTTCAGCCCTAAATCCCTCAGTTCCTTATAAAGTAATTAATTAATCCTTTACACAATAATAAATTCTTTTAGTTACAGCTAGTAAGCACATTTCCTATTAGTAAGACCCAACTTTAACAATTATATCATTTTTTTTTTCAAATATTTTACATTATAATGGCTTTTAATAAAATAACGGCTATACAAATGATATAAAATAAGACTATATTTCAAAAAATGCTGTCAGTAATTCAATCTTCTATGATATGTGTGCTAAAGCAACTCCAAGAAACTACAAGTATCTTCTCCGTGTACTTGTGTGAAAATGATTGGTTAACGAAGAATTCAGAATAGATTTTTAATTTTTTTTTTTTTTTTTTTTTTTTTTTAGCAGTGAAGATAATGCTGTTTTCTTTGACTGAAATTGTAATATTATTTCTTTCATTT
This sequence comes from Riptortus pedestris, assembly GCA_019009955.1. NCBI lineage: Eukaryota > Metazoa > Arthropoda > Insecta > Hemiptera > Alydidae > Riptortus > Riptortus pedestris. The sequence continues at coordinate 143,275,482 of CM032229.1, read as the reverse complement.
TTTAATATTATTAGATTTTTACAGAGTATGTGTTTTTTTTTTATTGTATGGTCTCTAAGTGCTTTTCTATTGAATTGATAAGCAATATTTCTAATATGGTTTTTATCTCTGTGTAGTATAATCATTTGGTATTACATTAAATATATTTATTTAACATGGTTAAAACATCAAAGAATGTCGGAATTGGACATTTTGGCCTTCCTTATTCAGCGTCCACTTCATTTTTTTAAATGAAAAAAAAACATCAAAATATATGTTAAAGTTTTGTTGCAGCTATCTTCTTATCTAATGCTTTCATACACCACAATCGCTTGTAAGATTTAAGAAGAAGGGTAGAATATATAATCGTATATATAATAATTTGTCTTATTCTGTGCTTTGTTTACATTTGTCATTAACAGGTACCTGGATTGTGGAGGGTAGAGTTATATAATTTGGTGGGGGGGGAGAGGAGGGGCTGGAATTGAGTAACAGACCCAGAGAACTGGAACAACGAACCTCGATTTGGGATTTGAGGAAGACATGTAACCGCAGTATTTATACACCAAAAGCTACATCTGCTTCTATTTTTATAAAAGAAAAGAAAAAGTACTGAGTGTTTTATAATTCCTAAATCAAAATACCAAATTCTTCATTAGTTTTATTTTTAGAGAAAAGCTTCAAAAGCTATAAATAAATATTATTTTTTATTTGATTATGAAAAAGTTACTGTTTCTTATGACCCAAATGTGAGTTTTCTCACTCGCTGGACTGCTTTCACACTTTTTCATACCCCATCAAGTGCAAAAACAAATCTCAACTACGCCACTCTTTAGATTTTCATTGCTGAAATATTCGTTGAACACTGAGTCGTTAATCGAGTGCAAAAGAAACGAAGCCAAGGAAATTTAAATACTAGAATTTACAGTATTATACTTGAAATAAGTGAAAAGTTTCTTTTTAACATTGAAGCATCAACACTGAAGACATTGAGAATTGAGCATAAGCTAATAAAAAAAATAGTACTAACTAAGCAAGCTTCCTGGGCAAAATGAGTATTTTAACTAATAAGCATATAGGCATGGTTCTAGTGATAGCAAAATTGTGTATGTAAGCTTGGAATAAATCATTTCACGATGCAGACGCTTATTGGTACTGCGATCATTAAGGGAAAATTAAAAAAATGCAAAATTCTCGGTCAATACACAAGACAATGAAAACGTTTACGGAACAACACTTATAGGATTTACATTTACAACAAGATCAGATATATATGATTTTCGATCAAACTCAAATTAACGTAGATATTTTTAATTTTCGTTTCTCTAGTTATCCCCTCTCTCAGGTTCGATTTCAGCTTTTAATGACCTTGTTTAGTTTTCCATAAACGCTTTGTTAGTAGTGGTCAAACAAAATTTGCTAGTACTCAGAGTGGTAACAGACAATTATCTCTCTCTGTCTGTCTCTCTCTCTCTCTCTCTCTCTCTCTCTCTCTCTCTTTCTCTCTCTCTCTCTCTCTCTCTCTCTCTCTCTCTCTCTATATATATATATATATATATATATATATATATATATATAAAATTGTAACCTCTGTCTGTACATTGATTTTTTTCGCGAAATTTCACGAAAACTTTTAGTTTCAAATGTCATAAACACCATAACTGCATTTTGTTTCTTTGGTGTCTGTTTGTTTGTTACCTTTTCACGCATAAACGGCTGAACCGAATTACATGAAACTTGGTATGTATATTACTACTAACCCAACTTAGACTTTAGGCTATGTTAGTATTCTCTGAGACGAACAAGATTGGGGGTTATAAGGGAGGGCTGAAATTAAAAATAGCAATATTTCGTTTCCTAATTCATTTTTGGCAATTATGCACATAACAAAAGTTTTTTTTTGTGATTTGGAGTAACTTTTGTTATATACACTTTTGTCGTATACCTAAGTATAAATGAGTTATACGTCAAAAACTATTGAAGAAGTCAACAATTTTATTTGTCACAAAAAACTCAACCGAACTAAACCAAACTGGGTATGTGAATTAGCACTAATGCCTTCCTTATAATGAGCCATACTAACATTTCTAGGGACGGGCAGGAGTGGGGGTTATAAGCGAGGCCTGAAATTAAATATAGTGATATTTTTTTTCCTATTGGGGTTTCGGCAAATATGCACATAAAAAAAGTTGTTAATTTTGTTATTTAGAGAAATTTTCTCGACAATTCTTTTCAATATGAACTACCAGGTACCTCACCTGGAAAAATTCATTCAAATGTATGTTAATATTTTGTCCTTAATAATTCAAATCTATGCGTATTGCACAGGAAACGGGAAATATGACAATATGGAGGACAGTGAAGTCTTACATGAAAAATTAATTTTATTATTAACAAATCCACAGAAACGACGGGTATTAACCCTAAACAGTGGGACGGGTAAATGTGAAAATATTGTGCAAAGTAAAGCGTTGCCAAAAAAATACCATCACCATTCAGCCTCCAATGAATTCCCGGGCGAAGCCGGGTATCGAGCTAGTATATATATAATTTTGAAAGGATCTCTTTTTCGCCATCTGCTGCGTATGAACAAAAAACATTTGATGACATTTTTATAACATTCCGACATTAGTAACACCTGTATATGGAAGCTGTAATTTGTCCAAGTATTGTGCGCTACTGGTTGTGAGCTTGTTGTGTGAATCTGGAGCAAACAAGTAAATAATTGCTCATGACTAGGATTGAACGGTAGAGTCGTAGGTAGCTTTGTGGTCAATAGCCGGGACATTGCTAGAGGAGATTGGAATGAAACGGAGCGAGCACTGCTTTACTTAAGTAATAGACTTGATGATGATGTGCGGTGACGTGGACTGCTGATGATGGGAGAGATGCGGTGAGGCGTGTATGTTTGGTCGATTAGGGTAAGTCAGAGCTAATATTAGGAGAATAGGTTGGCTTCAGAGGGAACGTTGGTAGACCTGGTTAATTACTTTGACCATAGGCGGCAGGGACAAACGGACAGGAGAGGGCATAGGTTGGCGATCCTGCTCCTGACATCCTGTATATGATATCCAGTCTAAGACACCCCCCGGATAGTCTAATATCCAGAACCCACCCCCTCCCCGGGATAGACTAATATCAGAACTGACCAATGACCGACTCCCTTTGTTATAAACCCCCACACGCCATCTCCGAGCCCTTATTAAGGGAGTACCTTTGCCCAATCAGAGGGCAAGGGGAGTTTTGCCGTCTGATTTGCCTTTGTGATGACCGCTCAAAGAACGCTCCCTTCTCGCCGCGGAAGGGCGAGCCTATTCTTCAAAGACAAGGAAGTTAATTTCGTTTCCCGACCCTACTCGTCCACAAAAGCAGTAGTCTTTCTAATTCCACAGTCCAGACCTCCTCCTCTTCCACAACAATTGGATTGACATTTCGGCTAAATTATATAAAACCTACTGTTTCTTATATAATATTCCTCTTCCTACGGATTGCTGAGATTTATATTTATTAATGTCAGAGGTTAATTAAAGAAGGGTCTAACGTAACTGCTAAAAATGTCAACATAAGTCATATATTTAGCAATGATAATTATAATCAAAAGGGGGTTGCTTATTCTAATTATAAAGTTTCACAACAACCTGTCATGAGCTATTTACTCCTGACAATCTTCAGCTTTATTTATTTGAAGAGCTCCGTATCTAGGCGATGTCGCTCAGTACCATTTATTTGAATTCTCAAAATTAAAATTTTAAAATAAAGAAAAAATGTTTTCATAATTATTAAAACATAGTATAAAATATATAGAAAAAAAATTAAGGAGATTTAATACAAAGTTATGTAGAACTATAAATTTTGAGATAAATCCTGACATGAGGGTGATGAAGGTCTAAGACACAAGTTTAAAAATTTATTATACAGAGGAATAAAACGTAGAGAAATGAGTGTAGTAGGTGAGGTTTAAAGTTTGTTGGATTTAAAGATTTTGGAGGAATTGCACAAGAAAAATATTAATGTCGAATTTATTTGGGTACCAGGACATTCTGACATAGAAGGAAATATGAATCCTGACGCCTTAGCCGCTAAAGCTATCCCAGAGGGCACACTAATGACAGAAGTTCCGATCGCTGACGCCATCAATCATGCGAAAAAACTGGCACTGGAGCAATGGGCATGGCAATGGCATGAGTTGCGTGATAATAAGCTCCGCACAGTAAAAAATAGTGTGTACCCCTGGTATACTTCTACAAACACTAAAAGGAGGGATGAAGTAGTAATATGCCGCCTTAGAATTGGCCACACAAGGCTCACTCACCAGCACCTAATGAAAAGAGAAGAACCTCCAACCTGCACTGCTTGTGGAGTAGATCTAACAGTCGCACACATACTTACAGAGTGTAGAAGGTATGAGGACACCAGAAAGTCCCTTGGTATGTCAGAAGTACTATCCGAAATACTAGGGGATGATAGTCACTCTATAAAAAAACTGTTAAGATTTTTAATAATTACTCGTTTAAATAAAGAAATATAATAGGACTTCAACATATGGGCACACAAGAAAGTGAGATAAATATTTATGTATCAAATTGATTATATATACAAAATACTGCTCTGTTTTTCCAATTTGTCACAGGATCATGAATAGAGAACAATAGGAGAGATGCAACATAGGCGAGGATGACGGATGGCTAAAAGAAGGGATCTCTGAAGAGAGGGACTGCCTAACACAAGGAAAGAATACGAAAATGGAATCTTGACCACCTAGGCACAAATAACTCTGGCGAGTTCGGTGCCTATTTATAATAAAATAAATAAATAAATAACGTTTGTTGTAAATGTCAATTGTCTTCAAGTGGTTTTTATATATGGGCTACCTTCTATAATAGTTTGTACAAGTCATTGGGTAAGTTCATATGTTCTCGTAGTCTGCAGTCAGTCAGGAAATGTTTAGTGGTCAGTACTGTACTACAGTGAGAGCACGAGGGTCGTTCTTTACGGTTTATAAGGTATGAATGTGTTAGTAATGAATGTTCGATTCTAAGTCTAGTCAACACCACTTGTATTTTTTAGTTATTTTATTATTCAGTTTTATTTCTCCTACACTGGTTTGTAAAGTAAGTAATTTGGCAGTCAACGACAAACCTATATTGTTACTAACTATAATATTCAATATTCTTATTATATTAATAGCATTCAGCAGCTACCCACACATCACAAATAAGAATATTGCAATCTAGAATACAGTAGAGATAAACGATATGACAGTTTAATTTATAACTATAATTAAATCGGTAATAGTTTTACGCTCATTAAAAGCCCAGGATTATAAGATTATGCATGGTAATTAATCCATTATGTATGGATTGGACAGTATATAAGGAAAACAGGAAGGAAAGTCGCGATACCCTCCACAAATATTTATTCACCGACGTCTTCAATGTTTTCATTTTGGTTTACATGTGATAAATACTTGTTGTACTGTAAATAGATTTTTGTCAGTAAATGTTAACAGTTTAATTACATGGGAAAGAGGAAAAAAAGTTGTGATACCTTTCACAACACCAATTACACCTCCACAAAAATGTATTCACCAAAGTGGAAAAAATGTCAGTTATAATAATTTAGAATAAATAAATAAATATAGACCTCTGATTAGTTTTTATGAAAAATATATTTCATTTAATATTTTTCCCTTCCCATAAATGAAAATATTTATTTATTTTATTTTTAAGAGACTCGCAACGAAGGCGATAGTGCTTATTTAAATTATAAAAAGAAAGAAAAAATGTAAGTATTGTAAAAATTGAAGAATAAGAAACGCAACATGTGGAATATAAAACACAACAAAATAGAAAATATTAATATCCAAACACAACAATATTGAACAAAAACAACTATAATTAAAACCCTTAAAATATATTATATGAAAGAGTAATAAAAAAATAAAGTGATATGGTAATGGACGTTAATATAGTTTTCAAAATTTACGAAATTAAAACAATAGATAAATAAAAACACATTCATGCATGATAAAATTAGTAAAAAAAATCTTTTTAACACACACTCACACCCAAACAATAACAAAACCGTTAATGCTATCTAATTAAAATAAATAAGTAAAATAAAATGAGTATGAACAATTTACTAAATATAGCATATAATAATTACCACTGAAAGATACTATACATATTATATTTATCATATGAGATGGTTGAATTTTCTAAATTTTTTAAGGCCCAAGAATGGTATAATTACTGTTGATTTATTAGTATTATCGGGAAAATATAAAGTGTACTCATGAAAATTGTTACTAGAGCAAAATAAATCATTTATTATAATTATTATTTTTTATTAACGTCCACTTTTTGCTACTTAGGCTAATTGGGACGGGTTATCTACAGGTTACCACCCTTTTCTAGCCAGGGTGGGATTTTAGTATGTTATTTAATGAATTTCGTCACTAAAAAATTTCCTTTACCCAGGCAAGAATCGAACTCGCCACTCTAGGTTTACCATGTGAGATAAAGGTCAACGCTTTAACTCGCATGGCTAACCTGAGCCCCCATTTATTATAAGACCTAGTAGATCTGGAAAAACTAAGATAAAATAATAAATAAAATTACAATTACTTTGATTAGTTGAGTTGAACTTTGCACATACGAATACTCATCCACAAAAATCCTTTCTAATGAGAACTATTTTTAATATAGTGTAATGCTGGTTGATGTTACCAAAGCCCAAAAACAATTTTAAGGATCTTAAAAATGATCTTCAGCTCTCAACAACAATTTCTATTGTTTTAGAGCAAATGTTTCACCCATGAACAATTTTAAATGCTAAAAATACAGGCATAATTAAATTTATAATTATCATCAACTTATATCTGACACATTTATAATTTCTCTAGAAACCCAGACTACAAACCTACGTTTAAAATTACTCTTCTAAGTCAATATAAAAACCATGCAGGAAAATAAAACGTATGATTGATTATAAGAAAAATGTGGTAATTTATATTCAATAGTCAATCTAAAACTAGGTAGGTTCTAGAACTAGGAAGTATTCACACAAATAAATATCAAAAATTGTATGTTTGAAAAAATAAAGATTTACCAAAGTTATAATTTATTTAAAATTTCATAGCCAAAAATTAAAATTAACAACTATACCCGTAACAAATATACAAATCAAATCAATTTTTACTGAGATAGTAGTGGAATTGTAAATACATTTTCTCCAACTATGGTTCCGTAAAGAAAAATAATGCAAATGTAATAAATGTTGTTAAAGCAAAAAAAAAATATTTGGATACCATTCTTTCATCTATTGAGGTTGTACTCATGACACGATTTTTGACATTTTTCTTCAAATGTTTATCGATTCTAACCAGGAGATGACGGAAATGAGGTCCGTTCAAAACTGTATATATATATATATATATATATATATATATATATATATATATATATATATATATTATATCGGTCGAGCCTGACGGTCTCCGCTGTCTATCTATATCTATGAGATCAGAGAGATTAGTACTAGGCTTTAAACGAGGTAGCAGCACCTGTCAAGGGACGGACAGAGGATCCCGGTGAATCCAAAGGTCAATCTCGCAGACCAGGAACAGGCAGTCGACTCCCAAGATGCAAAGAGAGAGTAAGTGTTTCTTTAATTATCTAGCCTAATTGTGCTATATCTCTGATTAAATAGATAAATTAGCTCTTATAGCAGAGATGGTGGAAACGGGAATGCTTGCCGTGCAATATATGACCCTGAGAAGTAGCCGGTAAATAGATTAAATTTAAATTATAATAATTATAATCAACCTTTCATTATAATATATATATATATATATATATATATATATATATATATATATATAATATGTCTGTTACCGCTGTAGCGGTCGCAATTTTTGTCTTATCGTTACCAAACTTAATATATAACTGTTTTATACAAAAAGAATGATCAAGTTCGTTAATGGCTGAAATCGGATTCGGGGGAGGGGGGGGTTTAGAGGGGAAAATTTCGAAAATTCTTAATATCTCCGTTATTATGCGTCAGATTGAAAAATCGTATAGAATCAGTGTTATTGCAAATGTAATGTTCCATAAATGTTGTTATGTACATTTTTTCACTAACTTGATTATTTACTCAGATATTTGCATTTTTTAGTTTTCGGTCCCACTCCTACTCATCTCATATTTTCAATATTCTATTATGTTATGAAGTACTTTATTTGAAGCTCAAATACCAAATACTGTTCTCATTGGTCTTTTTCGTTTTGAGATAAATGAAAACGCGTAACGAACGTGGGAAATCTGCTTAGTTAACGCAGCCCCTGCGTGACGGACTTTTTCTTATTTGCACTATTATATCACATTACCAAATATAGATGGAGGGAGATTTACCAGGTTGTTTATGTAATTCATTTAAAATTATTTCAGTTGATATTCGTATACGATATCTTTGTTTCATATCTGATCGAAAATTCTCATAAAGTTTTATTTGTACGACTTTTTTTTATTATTTTTTTTTTATAAAGAATTGGTTCTATGTAAATTATGCGTGCCTCTAATAGTTACAGCGAAACGTGCAGTTTTTTATGTACCCTCCTTCCCCTTAGCCCCGGTGTGCACAACTAGAGATGTACTAACTATGAAACTTCAGTTCTCTAAGGCAAGTCATTCTGCGTTACTTACTTCTTTTCTAGTTAAAATGGGTTAAGGGATGGGTAAAATTGATAATTCTGTTGAAATCTCAAAACCGAAATTGATCGTGATTACAATATTTATTTTATTTAGTACGAGGAGGAAAAATATCTTTACCAATATAAGAAAAAATGAAGCTCATATTTTTATTCCAAATAATACTATATGTATCATTGTAAAAGCATATAATACTGACTCTCTATTAGAAGTACTAAAAGTTTCAGATGTCTCGAACTCGTACTTGGTACAAACTCTTTTATTTCATCTCCTTATATGTAGGTCAAACATTTTATTCAAACGAATCCGCCCTTCGTCTCATAAATACATACGTTGGGAAAGTATGCATTTCAAAAGAATAAGTTATCAACTCTGTTTCCTTTTTTTATGGTCACACATAACTGTTATTCAATTTATTTTTTTCCCCTTTTCCCGACAGAGAAAATTAACTGATCGTTTCAAACAGAAAAGGGGGAAAAGTGAAAAATAAAAGATCCAAACAATATACGCCGAGTTATAAGTTATGACACTCCATTCTAACAAAAATATGAACAAAACAAAGAATGAATTTTTTAGCTTTTCAACGAAACGTCACAACTCAAGTGAAATCTCGTTATTGTTCTTTGTTCCGGGCTTTTTTATATTTGATCCAGCCGTTACACATCCTTCATGTTGATGTTAGTCCCTTGTACAAGTTGTCAGCTTCAGACCTTTCTCATAGTCACCGCCTACTCTCACCGTGTCAGTAAACATTATAATTACGTTTTATATTTTTTAATTTAGTTTAGTGTCCATTTAATTCGTACGAAACAATAGAACCAAACCTTGAGTGAGACATGGAAATATGTTATTATTTTAAGATTCATAGAGAGATCTGATGTTGAAGATGGTATTTACTTCCTTGTATGAAAGGGTCCATTGTGACCCAACGTGAATCTTAAGTTCGCTAGTGTGGCGCATGACGCCTGTATGTAAGGAGGACTGGCTTTAGAATGTTGTATGAAATGTTAATATTCAATTTCGCAATTCGCTGTAATCAGACACTGGGGAGGTGGTTTGGAGGGAGGGGGAATCGAACATTCAAAATATCTCAGTTACTAGAGTCGCGCAAATATGTGTTGATGTGTCATCTATAAAGATAACCTTCCCCTAGAGAGCTCAATTTTTACTTAATCGGCACTATTCTCAATATTAAAGGATGCATATAAAGCTACAGATAAAATTTGTTAGTGACCGAAATTGGACCAGGAGAGGGTCTCCTCCCTTTCCTCAGGGGGGTAAATTAAAAAATTCGAAACATCTATGTTACTGTGAGTAGAATAAAAAAAAATGGAGAACCACGTAAAATAATGAAACTAAGATTTGATTGTGGTCATTGATATCGGGAAACGAATAAAAGTAACATTTGATAATGTACATTGATAACTGGAAAACAATAAAATTAAGATTTGATTGCGGTATTAACATCGGGGAAAAGAATAAAACCGAGATTTGATTGTGGTCATTGATATCTGGAAAAGAATAAAACTAAGATTTGATAGTGGTAATTGATATTGGGAAAATAATAAAACTAAGATTTGGTAGTGAGCATTGATATCGGGAAAAGAATAAAACTAAGATTTGATATTGGGTATTGATATCTGGAAAAGAATAAAACCGAGATTTGATTGTGGTCATTGATATCTGGAAAAGAATAAAACTAAGATTTGATTGTGGTCATTGATATCTGGAAAATAATAAAACTAAGATTTGATAGTGGGTATTGATATCGGGAAAAGAATAAAACTAAGATTTGATATTGGGTATTGATATCTGGAAAAGAATAAAACTAAGATTTGATTGTGGTCATTGATATCTGGAAAAGAATAAAACTAAGATTTGATTGTGGTCATTGATATCTGGAAAAGAATAAAACTAAGATTTGATAGTGGTAATTGATGTTGGGAAAATAATAAAACTAAGATTTGGTAGTGAGCATTGATATCGGGAAAAGAATAAAACTAAGATTTGATAGTGGGTATTGATATCTGGAAAAGAATAAAACTAAGATTATATTGCGGCCATCCCATTTTTTATCTTTTATTTTTGCATGTTAACAATTTTCTCGGTCCACTATATGGGAGTATTTAAAGAGTTTGGCATAGATTAAAAAAAACTTTGTACATGTACGTACCAGCAAGTCAGTAGTATGGGCCGAATGACACGAGATAGTTGGGTTCGAGTCTTGGTAGGTGGAATACATTTTTTCTAATATAGAAAATAAATGATTAAACAGTCTTCCTGGGAAAGAGAACACACCCAATGGCCTATTAACAGGAGCCTGCATCTTACCAGATGCATGTTGCCTGAGGAGGCACATGCATCTTACCAAGGGCAATGGGGATGTACATTTGTAAATCAGTAATTATATTATTACTTGTTGTGAAAATTATATAAATAATATGTGCATGCAGTTCTTCTGTATCGTTCCAATTTTAGGAAATGTATCGCCCAAGCGACTTTTTTTTTTTGGGGGGGGGCCTCAGGTTAGCCATGTGAGTTAAAGCATTGTCCTTAGTCACGGATTGAAAACTTGTATAGAAGCAATCTTGTAGAACTTTAAATTTTTTATAAATATTGTATTCTCTAACTTGAATAGTAACCGTGATATTTACATTTTTCAGTTTTCAGCCTTAGAAAAACCCCCACTTCTACTCGTGTTACATAAACCATACTCTGTTATATAATAAACCATATTATTTGAAGCTTAAATACCAAATATTGTTTAACAGAGACAATTATTATACGAAATACATGCAAATATGTTCTAGTGACCCCCCGCCCGTCTTAAATTCTTGGACTTCTAAATTTGCTTGATTGATTTATTATTCTGATTCATTATAAATTACAGTACTAGATATAGTAAATAGTTTTCAGTAAAATTAATATGTTATATTCTGATATGTTTCAGTCATTGTTTTTATTTCCGGTGAGCCGTTGGTTGACCTGTTTGTTTACATTTCAGACGCTTCCTGTTGGAAAGGGATCGGAAAGATTTCTTATTATCGTTTGTATTTATTCATCAATTAATATTCACGGTGGTGTTGTGTTAGCAGTAGGTATGTATGTTTATCTATTATTAAACTTCGCGAGGGGTATCTGCTTAGATTACGCAGCCCCTGCGTGATGGACTTTTTGCGGAATATTTTGAGGAAGTCCTTGGTGCGGCAGAATGAAACTGATTGTCAAGAAGCGAGATGTCAAAAAGCTAATAGACAATAACATTAAACGTTTATACACCCATGTCCATTTAGCACAAATATATCAGCCGTATAATGGAGGAGCATAATAACAGCACGCACGTTTCCTGACTCCTCTATCGTGTCTGTCAGTCTGTCGGTGAATCGCGCCCGAAGGAAGGGGTCTCCTGGAGTGGGGGGCTAAGATTGAATAAGCCTTTGAGCTGTCAACTAAGTTCTGATAAGAACAGTGTCCCCCCTCCCTTTCCCCCCACTACCACCCTCAGACCTCCGAGCATAACTTACACACAGAACTCTAAACGATGAATGTCCTGCGTCCAGGCAACCTTTATAATGCCCTGGGCCTCTGCATAAAATGTGGTCCATGTTGTACAGGTGGAGGGAAAGATATGAAATAATAAATCTTTGTTGGAAAACAGTACAACAGCCGCCATTTTTCATCACCTTGCAAATATCACAATACTCTTTTACTGCGTTCCAACTTGATGAGTAATGTGTGGGTGGGTTGTCGCTTTGTCCTCCCCATTATTTATTTCCAACTTTCCCTTTTTATTTATTTTTTTCCCATGTAATTTTGGCTTCACGCCAAGTTGCAATATGATTGAAATTTTTAATTCCGTTTGTGTGTTTTTATAGCCAAAATGTGTTCAAAATATAACATCTATACTTTGAAATTTGAAAGTAATCATGTCATAAATAAAATAAATTAAATGTATGTAAATTTGTTATTTTATACGGGATTTAATATCCAAAGCTCTTATACTCCTGGACTTTTCGTGATATAATTTTACGCAAATACCAGGCCTTCTCAGCTTCGGGAGAAAATTAAATAGCTTCTTCAATGTACAGTTCAGAACATTGGGTCTGTAAAACCACCCCATACGACAAAGAATGCTACAAGCCGACCTCCGACCGAAAACGTGTGACGGCTCTTGGCACTTCATGCGTTATTGAGCCGAAAATAACGATTCTCATTTAAATGAAAAGGGGTAAAAACATATTTCTTTAAATGATAATAAGTCAATTCCTTAAAACAAAAATCATTATCATTTCAAAACTTAGTCGATTACGTTAACAAAATAACCATATTTTATACATTAATATTATATTGTAATATTTTTTTTACAAACATGGTTTAAATATGTTGATATTTATTTATTATTGTCGTTAATATTAATTTCTGGCAGTGGAATATTAAATAATTGATAGCAATGGTAAATCCTATTTTTTCAAATATAATTTAGGATGTTTATTATTTATTTATGTGCAAACAGTCTAATTATTTCTTTATTTATACTAACGTCTACTTTTTGCAACTAAGGCTAATTATAGCTTAGCTTCAATTATTCATAAAGAACCTATCTGGTTGTAGATTGGCTTTTATTCGCAATGTACCACATTTATCAAGAATTAGCTAGGCATTTCGGTTTATATTCAATTAGGAGAATAATTATTCTACTCTTAGTAATAATTATTAATCTACTCATACTTTCAAGGGAAATTATGACTACCTTAGGTATGAGTTCATAATAATCATTAATAAATTAACATTTGCACTAAAAGAATAAATTGTGTTTGTGAGTCTTGCGGATCTTATTTCATGCCTTAAAAACAAATTTCTAACAATTATCTAATTGAGGAAAAAAGCAGGTGTGACCATTGTGAGACACAAAAGACTGAAAATTATCAATTTCTAATCGGATAGATGGAAAATACGATTTCCTGCACAATAGAATTAATACCAGTAGACTTCCCCTAGTTTCCGGTTCGGAGGGTTGGTCAATTGCTGTCTCTGAAGATGGAGATCTGGCACTGAAATATATTAAGCTTCATTGCTAAATATAACTTACGTTGGGATAAAGGGATTTTTGCAGTCATAAAAATTTTTTGATCACAGATCGTGCCTTGTTTATTCAAGTAGCTATCTCAATTGTCTCACGTTGATTCTGGGGAAGGAGGTCCTACTTGGAAATTTAGTAACCACCTGCTACATAAAAATAAGTAAAAAAATAATACTGTGTCATCTCAACTACCAGAGATGTATCACTGTCAACAAAATAATTAATATATACCTACATAAGTAAAGATGTACAAAAACAAGTAAATTTTTCCAACAATCTAAATTATTGAAACAATTAAATTTATAAGTAAATAGAGCTCCGTTTGGTGACTTCACTCTCTTTAAATACTGAAAAAAAGAGAAATAAAATCATTAACAACAACAAGTAAAATATAGAACATACAATTAATAGAAGGAACAAAACTAAGAAAGCGGGGAATAAGAAATCGAAATAAACATGAATCACGAAAAAAACTTAAAATAATTTCAAATGAACTTAAACGGAATTGGGTAAATTAAATAATAGTTATTTTAAAAATATGTTATTAATTAATGCTACTAAGGCTAATTGGGACGGGTTATCTGCAGGTTACAACCTTTTTCAAGCCAGGCTGGGACTAAGGATTTTACTTAATGAGTTCTTCACTAAATTAATTCCTACTCCTAAGATAAGAATCGACTCTAGGTTTACCAAGACCAACGCCTTAACTCACAGTGCATGAGCTTTTAGTAGCTAACATATATGTGTTTAATTGCATAAGCTATTCATAAAATATAGACATAAACTATTTAAAAAACATGGAAGTTTACATACAGATGCAAGCACAAATCTACGCGTTGTCTCTTTGACAGTCCTAGAAAATTGCATTTTATTTCCAGTAATTGTTGTCTGTAAATAACCAGAGGTATTGCCAGTCTACGAGTATTATTGTTTAAACTGCCTTTTTGAGGTCTGATGGCACTAGAACATTTATGTCAGTAATAGTCAATTAAGTTTCTAATGTTTGCTGTTTTTTAATATGATTAACATTTTTAATGACCTTCAGTCCGGATAACCTGAACAATTTCTTACTACAAATGCTTAATGTATGAAATTGTTCTATTTTTTTTTTTTTTTTTTTTTGGCAGGGAGCTTTAAGTATCTGCACATAACATTACATAGTGAAATTGATTTCACATTTTTAAGTGTAGTTTTGTTGTATAATTACTTGAATCATCGCGTAGCCTAGCATAGGTTTCGTTTTTCAATTTTTTTCTCTCAGAAATAAATAAAATTCTAAAAATATTGTGTTGATTAACACAAAGCTCGAAATAGATAAACCAAATGTTAATTCGAAAATGAAAAGAAAACACTCACAAAAAAATAATGAATCCATTTTCTCATTACGCGGCCTTACTTTGACAGAAACGGGAAGATATATTTGCTTTATGAATACGAATGTGTTTGAAGGTTATTTGAAATAACAATAAAACTCAATTAGCCCATTTCCTTTTGAGAGCGGACATGTTGTATATCCCAATCTCGGAGGGATGTAGATAGAATTTTGAATTAACTTAAGTAATAAGCTGATAAATTGTGCGGGCCGAAGTGGACAATCTTGGGGTTTGCTTTGTTGTGCCTCCATCAAGGGACTTAAGTCAATCAAGGCTAAGGGAATCATGGAATCATGCAAACCTCCCGAGGCGTATTCAATTCCCGACGCTCTCCTCCAATCCCCGTGTGTCTTTGTCCACTCCTACTCAAATCACTAGCTTTGACTGAAGAAAAATATAAAAATTTCCTTTTAGCGAATTTCCAGTGAGGAAAATCTGCTATGGAGGACGTCCTTATTGAAAATTGGAAGAGTAGAAGTGTACGTCTACCGATGGCAGAAAAATGAAATTTCAACAATATATCTTTATATATATAATTCTACTGTACGTGTGTATGTCACTGAACTCCTCCTAAACAGCTAGACCGATTCGAATTAATTGTTTGTATGCGTTTCGGTAACGCCCTGGGTGGTTGAGCCCGGCAGATGGAGCAAGAGTGGGGGTTGTAAGGGAGGTCTAAAATTAAAAATAGCGATATTTCGTTTCCTATTGGTTTTTCGGCAAATATGCACAAGGTAAAAGTTGTTTATTTTCTTATTTAGAGTAACATTTGTTATATTCACTTTGGTCGTATAATAAAGTATAAACGAGATATACACCAAAAAATTAAATTGGGTGCCAACAATTTTATAGGTCACTAACAATAGAACCGAACTTAAAAAAAAAACTCTACATGTAAATTAGCATTAATTCTTCCATGATTATAATCTATATTATTTTTTTTTACGTTCGAACGGGAGTAGGGGTTATAGGGGAGGCCTGTATAAAAAATTCGCAGTATTTCATTTTTTATTTGTTTTTAGGCAAGCGTGCACTTAACAAAAGTTTTTTTTTCTGTGTTATTAAAAGTAGTTTTTGTTTTAAACATAATATTATTAAATTTACTATCCTAATCGCTTGAAATATCTTGCAGAACAACGTCTGTCGGGTTGTGTGTGAGAGTGTGTGTGTGTGTCTATATAAATATATATATATATATATATATATATATATATATATATATATATATATATATATATATGCGTTACCACTCTAGCAGTCGCAAATTTTGTTTGATCTATATCAAACTTGAAATATAAGTTTTAATGCAAAACTAAAGATCAATTTCGTTAGTGGCCTAAATCAGACAAGTAGGTGGGAGGGGGTTAGAGGGGAGGAATTTCTAAAATTCAAAATATTTCTATTTCAATACCAATCGTGATATTGATGTTCTACAAATTTTTCTGAATGCATATATTCTTAACTCATATAGTAGGAGTGTTATTTATATTGCCATCCTTCTGAGACCCTCCATTTCTACTCATTGGAGTCTTACGTAGTACTAGAGGATACATGGTGAGATGAGATGAGAGGTGTTGTACATTCTTCAAATGTCCATCGATATTACCTAAGAGAGGACAAAAATTAGGTCTGTTTAAAATTATTATACATTTGTTTTTGATATCATTCTAGGCCTTTAGGATTTATAGCCATCACAAAACTAGACTCGAGGGATTCGCAATCAGAGTTTTTGCCTAGTGTGTGATCAACTTGACGTAGAGCCCCCGTCCCCGTTAATCAAGGAGGACCTGGAATGAGTTGTCTCCAGTTGACTGACTTATATCCGGACACCCCTTATATCCGGAGGGTCTGTAGCCAGTTCAAAATGTCAGCCTTACTGTGGACGGGATCCAAGAGAGTTATATTCGTCATTTATCCTGAATCAGATGTATATACTAGTTAGATTGCGCAGATGTATATGCACTGCGACAATAGTGCCCTTGGATAGCGAAATACCAAAACTAATATTCTCTCCCTGGCGGGGATGGAACCTACGCCTACAGTAGTGGTAGATGCACGACTTAACCTACACTACCTATGTCTTAACGGCTACAGGCGTCCCATATAAATATATAAAATTATAAATATAAAACTGTTTTTTTGTCGTAGTGTGATGACGTCTTGAATAAATATTGCACGGTATTGCCTCAAAATAGATCATTTGATCAGTAGCACACTCAATACTTAACCGTTTAGTTCAACTCTAATGGTCATATTCGTTAATGGTTGAATTCGGACCAGAATAAAGGACGTTAGAGGGGGGGGGATTCGAGATTTGAAAATGTCTTCTTTATTATGAGTCGGATCGAAAAATGTTCTAATACCAATATTGATATTGATGTTTTAAAACTTTTGCTAGATACATTTATTCTCAACTCATATATTAAGAGAGTTATTCATAATTTCTTACTTTCAACCTTCTGTAAACCCCTCCCACTTCTACTCATTGGAATAATACTTAGTAATAGAGAATATACTGTGTACCTATATTTCCTGAAATGTCCATCGATCTGAACTAAGAGAGGACAAAAATGAGGTCTGTTCAAAATTATATATATATATATATATATATATATATATATATTTTTATATATATATATATATATATATATATATATATATATATAACACACACACACATCTGTTATCGCTCTAGCGGTCTCAATTTTACTTTGATCTTTATCAAACTTGATATATAAGTGTTCCATGAAAAACTAAAGATCAAGTTCTTTAGTGGTGGCTGGAATCGGGTAGTCAGGAGGGTGGGGGGGGGAGTGGAGAGGAATTTAAAAAGAAATCGAAATATCTCTTTTATTATACATCGGATCGAAAAAATGTATAAAACAAATCTCATTGTAAATTTAATTGTCTATAATAGTTGTTACATGATTTTTACTCTATCTTCAATACTAAACGAGATAGTGTTTTTTTTTTGTTTCAGCCTTCTGTAAACCCCCACTCCTACCATCAGAGTCTTACTTAGAAATAGAGATTATATGGTGAGATGAGATGAGTAGTGTTGTCAAAACAGTGTGTGAGAAATTTGCTTGGTTTAGACAGCCCTTAGGTGGCGGACTTTATATAACTATTTTCCCCGTATCGGACTAAGATTCCTTAGTCCAACATTATTTTAAAATTTCATTTTAAAAAAAAAGAAAAATTTCATTGCATTGAAATGGATAAATATAAATAATTTTATGTAAAAAAAAGTATTTCAATGTAGTCATTTAGAATGAAAATATTTCAGTACTTTTTCCTAATTAAACGTAGGTATTTTTCATACTCTCGTGTCCCAGACTCTCAAGTGTCCCGACTACTGCCCTTTTCGATATCTCAGGTGAAGTCAGGACTTTTTTTTTCTTTTTTTTTTTTTGTTTCTTTTAATTCATTTGACCGATATGATTCGCATATGCTCCCTGTAAATAATCATGGGGCCGTTAAAGCCGATATGGGCTACCGTTGACATATTTACGACCTCCTTTTACGTTCGAAACCCTCTTCTACTGGTCCAGAAGAATGTAGCCTGCATACATGTTCAATATTGTATTAGTGAGCCTTAAATAACGGCCACAATAACTTTTTATCAGAGGGTTTCGAGCGCCCTCCGCGGCAGAACTTATAACGGCCAGTCATTCGCTTTTATAAATCAGGATCTCTTAAGTCTCGGGCGAAAGAAATCTCGGGTAAGGAACAACGACTTCCAAGTGGGGGGGGGTGGCAAGAGGGGGGAATGATTATTTCTCTCCCGGAAAAAATAACACGCCTCATTGATTCAACATGGCTCCTCCCTATATATGATATGTGAGTCCATTACAAAATATAATTATTATTTGTACAAGAAAAATCCATCCGCGACCTTTTTTCCCCACCCCTTCGGGCAGCAAAGTCCTTTTATTGCCCTATACCCAGTCGTATAAAGGCTACACTGACGCCGGGTTCTGATGGGCTTAAAAAGCTGGCTGGAGAGACTTGAAATGTTTAATGTTGTAAAAAAAAAAGGTTTCGCTGTCCCCGGTTAGGGCTGTGACGAGAAAAAGGTGAGTAATTCTATCATCTTTTAGAATAATTAAAATAGCCGGACAGGCACGAAGGCCTTTAATGTTTTTACTCTCATAATAGGTCTTATTTTTCTTAAGTTTATGGCCTCCCCTTTTTGATATGTAAATACTGAGGAACTGTTTAATGACTTTTATGACAATTAAAAGCAATAAAACTTTTAAGACTGCCACATTTCTTGAAGTAAGTACATGTAGTGAGCTTTAATAACACAGGTTCCAGTATAACCATGATTGATAATAAGTCCTTTATAATTATAGCCCTCAATTGGTCCAGAAAAAAACCGTACAGGAAATTAACCTTATTAACAGATTCCCCTTAAAGAAAATCTGCTATTGGGATTACACTCAAGACGCCATTTTCGAAAAAGAAGCAATATTAGTTTTGTTAGCTTTTGTATGACGTGTTTTATGTCAAACTAAAAATTAAGTTCGTTAACTGCTGAAATCCTAGTGGAAAGGGAGGGGCGAGGGTAGAGGTTGGAGTATTCTGAAAATTCAAAATTTCTCCATTATTACACGTTGGGACGAAATTGTTGCATATAACCCACATTACTGAAAATTGAATCTCATATAAATGTTGTTATACAGATTTTGGCTATATATCAGATATTAACGGAGATATTTGCATTTTTTAGTTTTCTGTTTACAAGTATTGCGTTATCCGTTAAACTGTCACTTCTACTAATCAGTTTTTGACAAAGAAAAACAGAATGTGTATTGAGATGAGGTCACTAGTGTGTCATCTAGTGCTTGGGACATTTTCTTAGTTTATGCAGCCTGGAAGGACTTTTTATTTATGAGAACATGGTCAAAAATATATTTTCCATTTGCAAAAGCAAATTCTTTATACCCATCAGACATTTTACAGTTATTTAATTTAGATTTATTAATTAAAAAAAAAACGATAAAACGATTCAATCCTTTGCTGTAATATTATGACACATAATGTCTCACTTACAAACAGTTCTAGAACTATGATCTGTTTAAATAGCAGATTATAATTGGGGGCTGAATGATGCTAAAAACATATAAATAATAAAAAAAAAACCCTTAATATTCTGAATGAGATTATCACGGCTAATATTGAATATAGAGAGAAAAAAAAGCATGTGACATCGTTTATATACAATTAAATTTACAATAAGAATTGTTTTATACACCTTTCCAATCCAACGTGTATTAATAGAAATATTTCGAATTTTCGATATTCCTCCCCTTTAACCCCCCCTTACAACAACATTTTTG